>JAODTK010005819.1:0-231521 GCA_026419785.1 Sclerodactyla briareus | reverse complement strand
CGATCGGACATGTGCGGCAGTGTTAAGCGAGGTGTCATGGTTAGTTTGAACAGTGCTGTGAAATTAAGTGCTCGATTAGTTCGCGGCAGATTGAGCTAATAGTGGGTCCAAACAACCCTATACCAGTTCCGCAAAAAATAAGGGGGTTTCAATACAGACCTGCAAGCAGTGGTAATTGCATGCGTATAAAAGATTGTGGTCGCGGGGCGTTTTGTAGAGTAAAACAGAGTTATATTATTATTCCACTGCTCTGTGAACACTGTAAAATGAAGAACCATTTGAACACTGAAAAAGTGATTTAGCCAATTATTTTTATTATAGAGCAAAGAGCAAGGAGGGAGTATACGAGGACGAGCTTGAAGTTGAAGTAAACTGCGTGAGACAAAAGCTGTGTGTTGTAACAGTATAAACAAGTAGTAAACATAACGATCCCTGATGTGTTTTCTGAACATAGTGTTATACGGTAAACCAGCACCGATACGTGCCAGGGAATCGGTAATACCGGTTCCGCAAATAATAAGTACCGCGCAACCCTAATTGGCGTGTGAGCAGTTGCACGTTGAACTTGAACTTCCTGGTTGGGTCTGGAGTTTACTGATGGTATTCTCGGATGGGGACGTGAAAATGGCCGGTGGGGCCGGGGGTCGTGTCTGGGTGGTAGGTTTGGGGGGTAACAGGAGCAGGGTTGCGTGGGATTGGTTTACCCCCGGACTCGCTATCATCTGGCATAGTCGAGAAGAGAAGGCGAGTTCCACGGTGCTCATCCACGATCAATTTGGCCAGGGTGGGCTTGATGGGCCTAGTTGCGTCATGAACCCGTAGAATCAAATCAAAATCACCAAATTTTTTTATGGAATGAGCTAGGAAGCCCAAAAAGAAAAATTGGAAAATAGTTAAAAAGAGTGGGGTGGGTGCATGGACACAGGGGTTACTTCCCCCAACCAGGTAGTCAAAAGCGCAGTGAATCCTTGACTCATATCTGATCTATGACCAGACACTAAGAAATAGTGATACTTTATAGGCATTAAGGGCAGAAAAATATAAATTCTTTGGAAAAATTTCCCATCTTCATAAAAACAGGACACATGGCTGAATGTGAAATATCCGTTTTTCACAAGCAAGATGACACACAAACACACAATATAATGTCCCGAATTAGTTCAGGCGAGACAATAATACTAAAATAACCAGGGAGCAACATTTTAAACACACCAAAAAACAGCAAAATTATTACACAAGTGCCCTTGCCCCTGATAGTGCTTAAAAGTCTCATTTTGCTATATCACAAAATATTCAGCAATTATCTTCCTTTCTCCAGGATTTTTCAAGTTTAACTGTAACATTCTTGACTAAGTCAGAATACAGAATTTTTTAGCCACCCGGAAAACAGTGTTTTATACCAATAATTCTCAGATTTTCAAGATTCTGAAGGAGGAAGACCACAAACAACATCCTCAAGAGATCTAGTTTTGGTTACCTTACCCTTTCAATCAGAATGTTGGGGTCAGAGAGGGGCCCCCTGCCCATCTGCAGAGTTAGCATAGGTGTAGGCTACGAAGCCTAACATGCTCTTGTATAGCTCAAATACAGGCTGCAGTGTATACCCTCTGGTGGATGATTAATTGTAATTGTTCCTACGGAGGAGGAGGAGGGAGAATGTTGCGAGGGAGGATGGAGATGGCAGGGATGAGGTATCCACGACGAAGTTCACCTCATGCTGGAACCAGACCACCAGCGAGCAGAGGAACGAATGCAGGAACCAAGGTTGATTGAACCAGTTAAACCCTGTTGAGGTAGAATGGGAGGAGGGCGGGGGGGAACTCTTGATCAGTAACATGGCGTGATGATGAACAGTTATATAAAATATATTCTCCCCTAATTGCCTGAGTAAGCATTGGTTTATAAAAGATTGTGGAGGGTGTAGCGTAAACGAGTATTTATTATTCCACTGGCTGGTGAACACTGTAAAGAAGACAATTTGAACACTTAAAAAGTGATTTCCGCCAGAATATTTTTATATAGAGCAAAGAGCAAGGAGGGAGGTCTCCAGGAGAGCTTGAAGTGAATATTAAACTGCGGATACACAGCTGTGTGTACAGTATAAAAAAAAGTAACCAATAACGTACCATGAGTTTTTTCTAAACATACGTGTATACCGGTACCAGGCAACGATACCGGTGCCAAGGCATGTACTACCGGTTTCCGAATAATCGTACCGCGCAACCATAATGTTGGCTGTGAGCAGTCACGGAACTTGAAACTCTGGTTGGGTCCTGGAGTTTACTGCAGGTTCATCGGTGGGGGACGTGAAATGGCGGGGGTACCAGGAGCAGGTTTGGGATTGGTTACACCCTGACTCGTTATCATCTGAGCACTAGTCGAGAGAGAAGGCGAGTTATCACGGGTGCTAATCCACGATCCAATTGGCCAGGGGTTCTTTGATGGGCCATTATTTTGGCTTACACTGAAACCCGCTATGGTAAATCAAATCAAAATCCAAATTTTTGATGGAATGAGCTAGGAAGCACAAAGAAAAATTGAAATAATAGTGCAAAAGAGTGGGGTGCATGACCACCGGGTACATCCCAACCAGGTAGTCAAAAGGCCCGCAGTGACACACAGACTTGACTCATATTGCATATATGACCAGACATAAGAAATAGTTGATACTGGTACTAGCTCATTAGCGCGAAATTATAACATTCTTGAAAATTTACCCAATCTTCTAAAACAGGACACATTGGCTGAAATAATCCGTTGTTACAAGAAGACTGACAAACAAACACACAAATAATGTCCAGAAATTAGTCCAGGCGAGACAAAATACTAAAATTACAGGGGAGCAACATTAAACACCAAAACAGCAATTATTAAACAGTGCCCTGCCCTATAGTTCGAAAAGTATTTCCTGCTATATCACAACATAGGCAATATATTCTCTATCTCCAGGATCAGTTTAACTGTCACATTCTTGACTAAGTCACCGGAATTTACAGAATTTTAGAACCGAAAGTGTTTACCAAAATGCTCAGATTTTCAAGATTTAGATGAAGGGGAAGACACAAAAACCATCTCAAGAGAGTAGTTGGTATCTTCCCTTTTCAATCAGAATGTTGGGGTCAGAGAGGGGCTCTGCCCACCTTGCAGAGTTAGCATAGGTGTAGGCTACGAAGCCTAACATGCTCTTGTATAGCTCAAATACAGGCTGCAGTGTCTTACCGATCTGGTGGGATGATTAATGTCTGTTCCGCTGGGGGATGGGAGGGATGTTTGCGAGGAGGAATGGAGATGGCCGCGGATGAGGTATCCCACAAAGAAGTTCACCTCTGCTGGACCCAGGGGGGGGGGGGGGGGGGACACCAGCGAGAACGAGATGCCGGAACCAAGTTGATGAACCAGTAAAAACCTGTATGAGTAGGAATGGGGAGGAGGGGGGGCTTGATCAGTAACATGGGTGAATCAGTTACATAAGATACATCTCCCATATTGACGAGCCTCGTGATTGGGCACAATTGGTGGAGGTCTGCCTTCAACCCGGGAGACTGGGGTTCAAATCCTGTCAGGTCATACCAAACACTTGAACTAGAGAAAAAAAAAACAAAAAAAAACCAATGATTCAGTAGCTTGAATGGACGAATTTTCAATATACAGAGGGGGGGGGGGAACTG
This sequence comes from Sclerodactyla briareus, assembly GCA_026419785.1. Taxonomy (NCBI): domain Eukaryota; kingdom Metazoa; phylum Echinodermata; class Holothuroidea; order Dendrochirotida; family Sclerodactylidae; genus Sclerodactyla; species Sclerodactyla briareus. The sequence continues at coordinate 227,853 of JAODTK010005819.1, read as the reverse complement.
ATTAGTAACATAGGTGAATTAGTAGGCCAGTTATATAAAATTTATTCTCCATGTATGACCGAGTGATTGGCACAATTGGTAGAGCATTGGCCTTCCTCCCGGGAGACTGGGGTTCAAATCCTGGTCGGGTCTACCAAGGAGTTTGAAAAATGTACCTGTTGCCTTCTCGCTGGTCATTCAGCTCAAGGAACTGGAGCAGAGACAATCGAGTAGGCAATTTGCAAGTTGCCGTCAGCGTGTGTTAACCCCCACCCCCCACATTAAGGTACTGTCAAAGTGGCATTGCCTCATTCAGTTTACCCTGGTGGAGGATTGCAGTGACAATAAGGTGCAGTATCCAGGTCGGCAGCCTTGCCGAGCCTTGAATAGGTTCGATCCTCTGCTCCGCAAGTATAACATAAACGGAACACCAATGGTGCAGCTCAAACTGCACAAATGTACCAAGACAAATGTAAAAATCATGTGGTAAATGTTCAAGATCATGGAGGCCAAGAAGGCTGTTTCAAATAATGGCCTATTGTGCCCCTGTAAACATTTTTTTTACCTTGATCTTCATATGGCCAAAGGTTGTCTAGCAGTCAATAAACATTCTGCATGATGGGCCTAAATCCCTGGGCACTCTGAAGGTATGCTATTAGACCATCAGTCCATCATTATGACCAAACATCAGCCTGGCAACAGAGTTTGTAGGAGATGAACGATTTTGCAGTTTTTCCATATAACGGGCCCTAGGGCCCAAACTGGGCCCTAGGACACTATAGCACTCTACCCAAGGGCCATAACATGTAACTTTGAAGATAATCAATTGAAGCTTTTTGGAGGAGATGCATTCCTTGTATCATTGTATGAACTGCATAAATGGTCCTCAGGGGGGCTCATTGTACCTTGGACCAAGAGTTTCTGAACACCCAAAGGAACAGGCTGTTAGGCCATCATTATGACCAAATGTCAGCACTGTGCACTAAAATTTGTAAGAGGAGAAGCATTTTGCGTATGATGGGCCCCAGGGCCCACATTGAGCCTTGGGTCCTAAATCCCCAGGCATCCTGAAGGTACGGGCATTGGACCATCATTATGACCAAACATCAAGACTGTGCAACAAAATTTGTCCCACAGATTTTGCAGTATTTCCCATAGTGGGCCCTAGGGCCCAGCTCCAGGGCCCAAACTGGGCCCTGAGCCCAATTTTTCCAGAACCCGCTAAACACCGCCATGAACTTTGTACCCAAGAAACATCACATGTAACTTTGAAGATAATCAATTGAAGCTTGTGGGAGGAGATGCATTTCAAGTACTGTTGTGTGAAATTTAATGAAATAGGCCTTTGGGCCCAAGTATGTCTTGGACCAAAAATTCCTGGACACCCCAAAGATAGGCTGGGAGACCCAGTCATTATTACCAAACATACCAGTGCCCCCAAATACAATTGAAATTTCACAATAATAAACCATATGCCCCTTTAATGACCTTCAGAACGTCGAACCTTGACCTTCAAGAAGTCAAACTGTCCCATGGGTCAATTAAACCTCGGCCCAGTTTAGTCAACATCCATCAGCAGAATGACTGTTTGGGGGCACAAAAGGCAGTCGTTGTTACATTGAACAGATAGATATAGTGACATGCAGATTCCAATAGCTCAACCGGCATAGCCGGTTTGAGCTATGAAAAAAAATAAAAGGTATTTGCTACATCTATCCAGGTGGGGATGAGTTATTGTGTTTATAAGCCAGCATTGGACCAAATTTGAATTTTTTATTTTTGACCAAATTTTCACCTGACCTAAACCGAAGGCAATAGGGTTCCTATACTTCGCCATAAGAAAGCTATATACCAAATTTCAACTTGATCTGACAAACCATTCTGTACCTATTGTGTTTACAAGGTTTTCAGACTTTGAACTCTGGTGACCTAAGATGAACGTTTGACCTGACTCAAAAGCAATAGGGTTCATGTACACATCATGGGGAACACACATACCAAGTATGAGCTTTATTATTCCAGGTGGGGTCGCGTTATCATGTTTACAAGCCAAAGTTGACCAAAATATCGGTTTTTCACACATTTTCTATTTTGACAAAAATTCACACCCAACCTATACCAAAAACATAGGGTTCCTTTACTCCCCATAAGAAAGCTATATACCAAATTTCAACTTGATCAAAGTAACTATTCTGGACCTATTTATTTACAGTCTTCAGACCTGACCCAAAAACAATAGGGTTCATTAACAGGTGGGGTGGAGTTATCCTCGAGTTTACAAGCTGGGAGTCACATACTACACACACACACATACATACATACACACAGGCTCACTGGCATGACTACATAAGATTTCCTTTGCCTTTGTCAAGGAAACAAAAAGTCTGTCTGTTCCTTGGTACAGCATTAATAGTCTGCTTGCACTTCACCACCGTGTGTTTATCTATCTTTCCAAATTTAATTAATTAAAATAACTTTATCAATATGAAGCTGCTGGTACCACTACCCCACAAGCATATACTACCAGTTGAAGAAGGACCGTATAGCGCCCTCTCCCAATTCCTCCAGCCTTTTGTGCCCCGAGGTCCAACATTAGACTTGATCCCACCAGTGCCAACTGCTACTAAGAACAAGCCCGCCAAAAAGCTTGCCTCGTAGTTTCCTCCGTTAACGGTGGTAGGCCCTTTCTGTTCAATTCAATGATATCGTAGGAGAATGGCGTACCTAAGAAAGAATTTAGAACAATATTCTCATAGTATATAAGTGGAAGACCCTGCCTGCTCACGTCTGAATCAGAGAAGTACAATCTTGTAGCTTGGGATGATACACTTTCGAAATGGACAATTATGTAGCACATATTACAGGCTCAGAAATTGTTAGGAATGTTCAGTATTTCAATCCTTTTGCTCCCATTGAACTATTGGGTAATGTGAAAGATATTTTGTATAAATGCCAATTGTCATGTAACATGACTGGATTTTTTTTAGTCTTTCTTTTCACCTTCTGTTACCCCAACTTGAACTATTGGGTAAAGTGAAAGGATATTTTGTTTAAAGGCCAATGTCATGTAAAATGATGGATTTTTTAGTACTTTTCTATTTCAACCTTTGATGACCCCAATTGAACTATTTGTAAAGTGAAGGATATGTGGTTTACAGTCCAATGGTCATGTATACATACTGGTTTTTTAGTACTTTTCTATTTATTGCATTATGGCAGCTGAGCACCCACACAGAGTTAAGCTGATTCAAGTGATCCGATAACGGCACATCAGCTATCGGAAATTTGTATTGACATCACAGGGGAACCCAGGATCACCTATAGTACAAAGTCAAGGTGAAACATTAACTTATACAACAACTATAGGGAAACTACAATTGTTCACAATATATAACACAATCCTTCATTCATTTCTGAGTGAATGCCTTCTTGTCTTCCTGTTATCATGGGCTCAAAAAAATGCAACATTTACTTGCGTAGGGTCTAGGGGTGGCTTCACAAGGGCTCTTCCCCCTGTGATGTCCATAGATTCCTCAAATTTCTCAAAAGTAATTGAAAAATCCCAATAAGCAACGATAAGGTGCATTACTCACCAACTAGATAGATGAGGCGCTCCCGTAGATGGTGTTGAACTTTCCGGCGATCGTGTCTGCGATGTAGCCCCCAAGACGGGATGAAGTACGAGTCCCGGTTGAAAGGCCCAAGGGTTATCGGAGGGGCTTTGGCGCTGTCCTGTCCCGAGTTGGCTTGTGCAGTACAGACGGATATTGGCAAACTGATGCTGAAAAAAAACAAAAAAAAAAAAAAAAAAAAAAAACAAAAAAAAAAACAAAAAAAAAAAAAAAAAAAAAAAAAAAAAAAAAAAAAAAAAAAAAAAAAAAAAACAAAAAAAAAAAAAAAAAAAAAAAACAAAAAAAAAAAAATAATATGTGAGGCTCTCGCAAGCTCGGTGAATTATTCAGAGGACCAACAATGGCACGCCCCGAAAGCCAGAACTGTTGTGAGCCTGAAGTCAGGTCATATGTCACAAATGATGGCGGATCGGACATAGAAGTCTCAGTCAACAATTTACGCAGCCCTAATACATCTTGGGTGTCTGGTTGGCACCTATTGGTATCGTCGGCCTTCCCACCCTGGGACTGGGGTTCGATTCCCGGTCGGAAAGACTTTAAAATGGGTACCTGTGGCCTCTCACTGGGCCCCGCATCACACAAGCGATTGGCCAGGCGACACACGACGAGGGGGGCATTTGCAAGTTCCCGTCTGCGTGTTATTACCCTAACCCCATCCCCACATTTGAAGTACCCCAAATAGGCATTGCCTTACCTGGTGAAGGATTCGCAGCTGACAATAAGATGCAGATCCAGTTCGCACCCTTGCCGGGCATTGAATAGGATCGATCCTCTGCTCTGCAAGTATACATAAAAAAAATCCACCCTCAATTTCTAACCTTCTGGGGGTGTCCATGTGGACTGTGGACAATTTTCAGTTAATTGAGCTCTAACCTCATCTGCCAGTACTTATAAAGTCTCAGTATTGCATGCCCAATAGTACTTGGACTTGTCTTAGTATTCAATGAAACCGAGTACTTATTTGGCACTCATCCGAGTACTAATAATATTGGAAGTGCCCACCTTGTTATCATAATCAATGGCAGTCGATGACTAACAGACCTGGTGCAGCAGGTAAACTGCTGATGTGTATATCCCACATAAGGTCTTCATGGACCTCTTTAGAGACAGCACTTTGACCTCTGTGCTGTGAACTTCTCTGCCTGTTGTTCAGGATAGTCCACATTCTCCAGTTAGACAAGCGATCGCCCAAAAGTGTCGCGCCTGGTAGCGCGATCGGTGGGTTCTATTCTTCACTCCACTATACACCACCAACTATGTTCTGCAGACCATCGTCAGGTCAACCGAACAGCACATATTTTCCACATATAAAAATTCCTAAAATAACTAACCAATAATTTGACTCTTCTTACAAAAGTCCCTTACTTGCTTTTCCGCTCTTCAATGCCCCCCCCCCCCCTCTTCTCCTCCATAAATACCCAAATTTGAACCAAGTTTTATCACTCAGTCAACACATTCTTCGACCCAAGCCAACGTGAATGTCTAAATCCCCTAGCGCCGGGCGTCTTGCTTTTAGAATCATTTCTTCTTCCATATTCATTGCCTTATATTTTCAGCAGCCAGGACATGTCATCCCCCCCCCCCTGCCAGGGCAGAATCACATCACCACCCATCCCCCGTCTCCCCCACACAGTTTTTTGGTGTCTAATCTACAACATAGCTCAGCTTAACAGCACAATTGTCCCAGAAGCTATGGTTTACTCTTTTCCTCAGTTGCTTTATTCTAACAGAAGCTAATTATATGATGGAATTCACTCAAATTCATGAACATCAAACACATCAATTCAGAAAATGTTCAATAACAAACCATACCTACTCAGTTTGGTCGCAATTCTCACCAAGTTGGAATTTGAATTCATTATGCAAATTAGGCCCTACAATGAGCTTATAACAATGCAGTAAATTGTCACCAACGAGCTAGCCTGCTATGGTTTACTCGTTCTCAGTGCTGTATTCTAACAGAGCTATTATATGATGGAATTCAAATTCCTTAACATCAAACACATCAGATACATGAAATGTTAACGACCATCCCTACGAGTTTTGGGCAAAATGTCTACCAAGTGGGAAATTGAAATATTATTCAAATTAGGCAACTACAATGACCTCTACTGCGCCAGACTGTAACCCTTTCAATTTGATCTGGAATTAAAAGGTGGATCAACACTCTAGCAAATATTGGGAAATCCAACGAACTTTCCAAAATTGAAAAATTGCAATTCGACACATTAAATGACCTGGGTCATGAAATGACCCAGTGACCCCCGACTTACTTTTAAATTTAGTTGGGACCATGGGAAAAATCCAACAAGTTTTGTGAAAAATCCGAAAAACTTGGGAAAATTCGCATGAAGATGCAAACTTAGAACACTTAATAGCAATTTAGGCTGGAAAAAATCTAAGCCGTTGTAATTACCTGTCATCCAGGCCCTACATCCAAAATACATCACTGTATCACATATCGGTTTCTGCGTAATCTTGCTAACGAGCTTCAACAATGAATGACTTAAAATAGCTAATTACCCAACTTATTTATGACTTTGCTGCCCAAAATCTATCAGACCGTTGTACACCCAACCATGGTGACTACACACAAAATTTGTCATAATAGGCCTCCTGGTTGTGAGAAATCATGCTAACGAGAAGAGGTGACCACAAAAACACGCACCACACACAAACACAAACGCGTAAGTTTCTTCTGAATTTCATTCAGGCGAGTTAAAAAACGGCATGGATTATGCAATTCGACCACCAATGACTTGAAATGACATCCATGTTGTTTAGGACTAACAACAGTCCACATCCACGTAGTTTCGTTCAAATCCGATGAAATTAGAAAAATCTAAAAACAGGCGAAAGCCCCCATTGTCCGCCTGTTACGCGATCAGTGTTTTCCATCTAATAGTCACCTTGCAAACAGTTACAAGGATTTTAATGAGTTGCTTTAAGTTCTGGGTATTAGCATTTGACAGAAACGCCTTACTAATCAGTGACCAATTTCAAATCCGTAAGGAATGCTTATTGACAATGTCTACCATATAAGTTTTGTGGAAATGTGACGAGATTGCGTTAAATTATTTGCAAATTAGACAATAATCAACTTTTGACCCATTTTCTCACTTCAATTATCTCAGGACCAATGTTGTACCACACTCTTAAAACATTTCATCGAACCAAACGAACATTCAACAAACATTCAACATGGAATCAAGCAAGTATACACACTGCATAACCCCTGGTGACCTGATTCAATGTTAACTTTTGGCGAGACTAAAGGTAGACCAGAGCTCATAGTGGAGGCTAGTCCTATCTAATTAGGTTTGTCTGTATTCCTCAGGGTCACCCATAAGATCATTTAAGACTAGCCCTGCCCCCCCATTACACAACAGCGCTACTGCGCAGGTGTACCTGACCCCCTTCATTTAATAGTGCCTGGGAGTAAGTAAACAAATGACTGAGTTGTTTACACTTATATGGTCAGTGTAGGGGCCCCAGAAGGGGTTAGACAGGCAGGAGGAACCTCAAGGTAAAGGCAGGTCAGGTTTTGACAATAGATGAAATTTCTGTCTGTTTCAGATAGGAATACTAGTTAGATGAATGGAAATAACATGCTGAGGGGTTCCGTTGAAAATGAGGTAAACGCTGCCAACATTTTGTTATTGATAGCATGCTATGATAATAGTGCGTTGCAGCCATTCATGCTGTCAGCTAGGGTGCCCCAAGAATATACCATTCTTAAAAAGGTATAGCGTACAGTCTCTGGAGGGTTGCAGGAAATGTTATTATTTTGACAGTTTTTGGTCCTTAAGTGACCCTGAATGACCTTTGATGACATAACAGTTTATATGAAAAATGTACCCTTGGTATTATGCAGTCATGTCCCAAATTTCAGCCATAATCACCACACAGTCACTAGAAATGATTGCCGAAATGTTAACTCGAATGACCTTTGATGGACATGACAGTTTTTATGAAAAATGCTTGCCTCAATTGATGCACCAAGCCCCAAAAGAATTATGTAATCAGTTACACATGCTTATGCTATCGCCAAAATGTAGATAAAATCAACCTTTGGCTCCTATGTGTAACTTGAAGACAGGTGTCAGTCGAAGCGGGAGTGGTTGTCTATGTAGCAGACAGCGAACTATCACATATCCAAATTCGACAGTTGTATTTCTTTAGCCTGAACTTCCTAAATAAGCACATTTTCGTAAAACTTGACCTTTGAACTTTTCACCTTGTCGGTAGATGTGTTTGATACTGAATCCAAAAACTACAATGACAAATCTCTACGAGCACCCTAATTGCATTCATTCCAATTGTTACTGGCCATTAACAAAATTCAAAAAATTGCGTAATTTATGCAAATTATTAACATTAAATGATTAAGGCGACCTGTAACTGTTGTTAAAATTTCTCCGGATCAAATGTGTACCATCTCCACAAGGTTCATGAGGATTCAACCAACTTTAAAATATGCATAATTATGCAAATAGGACTAGGTGAATGCGGATTAGTAACATTAAATGACCTTCGTGCCCTCGTCCCTACTGTAAAAAAATTATCGGGACTATAGATACACCATCACCACCAAGTTCGTCTCCGAACTCCAAACAAACCTTCAAAAAGATCAAGAAATTATGCAAAGTTAGACTACTTAATTAGCATATATCATTCCAGGATCAATCAATTGTGTACTCCTCATAGTTGTTATATACTCCGAACGGCATAACCAATGCATCTACGATCAAGAGAATCTGTACACAAGCTCCGGGCCAATTTTCGTTAAATATGCAACTTTATGCAAATGAGGATGGTCTGCGGTCGAAAGGGGATGACATCGGAAAATCTCATCGCGTGCACCTCCACAAGAGGTCCCAGCGTGATGGCTTTCACGGTTTAGGAGATTACGAACCTGCACATCCGGACAGACAGACCGACAAAACAGACAGAAGACAGACACACACGCAAACAAAGTGACCACTATGTCTCTCTGCTTGAACAAAGTTCAGGCGAGACAAAAAACATGAGCCTCTGGTGACCTTGATATCACCGCCATGTGTTCGGGACCCCACCTACCGAGTTTGGTGTAAATTAGATTAACTCTGTATTTTTTGTGTAAAACTGCAAAAATAGAGGGCAGCAGACTTCCGGTAATACCCCACTGTCGAGTCATCCAAAATCTAACAGTCGGACATGGTACCAAGTTTCGTGTCAAATGGATAAAGTGTTGGAGAGCCAACGGCTAAAGTTTCCAGCAGCGACAGCAGGGGCAGAGGCTACCACCCCGAACCCATAATTTCTTTGGACACTCCAGTGTTACAGGGATAAATCGTACTCAGTGATGAGAATTAGGTCATCAGGAAAATGGTCACCAAAAGATTTAAGTACTCAGAGGATAGAATGATTACTCAGTGATGAGAACTATGTCATTGAGAAACTGCGAGCTGGGGTTTAAATACTCGGGGATCGGAATAAGTACTCAGTGATGAGAATTAGGTCATCAGGAAAATTTTCATTGAAAAATTACGTACTCAATATGGGACTAAGGACTCTGGGTGGTGGTGAGAATCAGGTCATCGAGGAACTGCAAGCTGGGGTCCAAGTACTTGGGGATGGAAATTAAGTACTCAGTGATGAGAATTAGGTCATCAGGAAAATGGTCACCAAAAGATTTAAGTATCAGAGGATAGAATGATTACTCAGTGATGAGAACTATGTCATTGAGAAACTGCGAGCTGGGGTTTAAATACTCGGGGATCGGAATAAGTACTCAGTGATGAGAATTAGGTCATCAGGAAAATTTTCATTGAAAATTTAAGTACTCAGATATGGGAATACTACTCGTGGTGAGAATCAGGTTCATCGAGGACCGCAAGCTGGGTCAAGTACTTGGGATGGAAATTAGTATCAGTGATGAGAGGTTATCAGGGAAATTCTCACCAAAATTCAGGTACTCAGAGATGGAAATAAGTAAGTCGGTTATGACATTAGATCCTTGATAGAATTTGAAGCGGGATAAGTATAGGAGATGGATAATACTCGTCGAAGAGACTCATGCCATCAGAAGAACATTGGTAACAACTCACTTTTTATATAGGCTCTATGCTGCTAGCGAGATTTCGAGTGGCCAACCACTATAAGTCCAATGATGAGATAAAGATTTTAGGGAGATTGCCTGACAAGTTCACAGAACTATACTTACAAACTGGTGCTCTCTGGCGACAATAGCATGACCCTCTAGTGGGTCATCTCCTCTGGATTCGGACTTTCCTCCCTGTCGATGGGTAAACGTCAATCACTTTCACTCGCCATTCGAGTACACCTGCATGCACAGAGTGTTGATTGCGGTTGCTGTCAATCAAAGTCAAAGGCCAGCCAAATTCATACTCTTTTTGATGTAAACGTTAAAAGAGAAAAAAATATCATTCAAATATCAATTTGTCCTAGTTAATATAGCATGTTCGGGTTGGACGATCTGGCTTTCAAATTTCAAAAATTTGGGATTTTTGGCCAACTGTACCTGCTTTTATGAGTTCATACCTACAATTTAAGGGAAAAGTTGAGACATATTTCTTAACTTTTCTTTCTCCAACGTTGGTAGATATGACGTCATCACATTTCCAATTGCAAACCGTCCATCAACTTTGCCAATTTGCAACATTGCCTACTTTATCAGTGACTAATAGTTATAATCTTAAAATTTGTAACTTTAAAACAAAAAAATGCTATTAACATGAAACAAGTTTGATTGGCATTATTTTCAATGCACATTCATATAACATTTAAATATTTTTGGCTGGACTGCTGGACTTGCCCTTCAATAATCATGGGAAAGGACACACAAACATTTGATTGCAAAGGGAGATTCTCTCCTTAGCGGCCCAGAACGTGTTAGGCTACTACGGCATTGGCGTTTTTAATAGACTCACACACGCTTTCTAAAAATGTCATAAGGTCATTCAGGCACATCACCTCTTGGTACCAATAAGATCAGAGGTACTGGCAGAACAAGTTGTAGAACATATGTTATGTACGTACAGTACTGAATGAAAGAGAGCCAATTTAAAAACAGTAGACGAGGAGCCTAAGAGCCTACACACTACCAGTATCTGGCTGGGTTGCCAGACCAGTGTTAATAAGACTGCAGCAGGCGGTAAACTTCCAGTGTTACTGTAGAATCCCCACTTCTGGTCAATCAGGGGTGAAAAAATGAAAATGTCAAGTCCTGCCATTTCGAAAGAACTTCCATGATCCGAAGAACAAATCCAATTTTTGTAAATGAGAAAAAATTGAGAACTTGCATTCAGTGAATTTGACCTCTGATTACCTAAAAACTTTGTCAGGACCAAATGTAGTATAATACACTCAGTTTCTTTCAAACCATGACAAGTTGGAAAAGCAGTGGAATTACACGAACTCTTGACCTCAGATGAACTCAACATGTCTGTGTCTTCACCTTTCCAAATTCTGTTGGAATGTGGAAAAACTTTTGGAATCATGAAATATGTGCAAATTATCAAACCCCTACAGTCATGTGAAAGCCACTTCTTGAAACCATCCAGATTTCACTATGACAGAACTGTACATTTGCCACATTCATCTCGATACAACATGTACTGGAAGTCATTGGTGCCAAAAATTAAATTGTGGGAACAAATTTGGGTCATGGACTCAAAATTTACACCCAACAGAAAGCCAACGGCAGTTTATCCTGATCTGATCAAGTATTGTAGACCTAAACAATTTCACAATTCCCCATTTCTTCTGAAAATGACCCAAATCAAATCTACAGCAAAAACAACAAGATTCCTCTTGCACTCCCCGAAAGACGGATGTTTAACAAATTTCAGGACATTCTGACCTCGGTTGACTTCATATGACCTTCAACCTAACCCAAAATCAATAGGGTTCATGTACTCACAATTGCACTTATACCAAGTATGAGCTAAAATCCATTCAGGCAGGGTCAAATCACTTCCATGGTGTTCACACGGCAGCATCACAGTACACACAAATGTATATACAACAACGGTTTGATCGCATCATTCCTCTGACTTTGTCAGAGGAATCATCCGGAAATTGTCCTGAAGCCAATATACGGTAGATCACAGCAATAGCCTTCATTAAAACTCCGGTTAACTTATATTATGCTATATAATTTTTCCTCAGACTTCCCAGACTTGCTGGATCAGTGGCAGATTTCCTGAAGTGGTTACAAAGCTTTCCACAACGCATTATTCCCTTTCTGTTCCAAGGATTCAAACCAAGAATTCCAAGAGATTTTGTAAAAAAGAGCTAAAATTCCAGTCCTCCCAATTTGAATATTCCCCTGGAGACTGCTGCACTGCCGTAGGGTCTGTAGGCTCGATGTAGTCTACAGCAGGAACTGAAAACCAACGAACAATCAAAAACACTGTCCGGTGAACGGAAACAGGTTTCCCATCCGTCCAAGAGAAAAAATCCAAGATATTTTCCCTGGTTGGAATTTCAAATTCCATTATGAAACATTTACTTATTCCCGTCCACAGCTATTGAAAGCCACCATAGCTAATCAATTCTATCGTGTCTGTCGTGGCCAATCAAATTCCATGATTTTCACATAATTTGAAGGCATTTTGTCCAAAATTTCATGACTTTTTCAGGTTTTCTGTGAAAACATACCTGACAAACAACCTACAGTAGGTTGGGACTGAGTTCCCGCCCTGAGTCTGAAAGCAGTGAATGAAAACCAACTGGATCACCTCACATGACTATATTAGCAGCTTCTTAGCCAGTGTGGAGTCGACGTCCAGCCAATCTGAGACCGAGTACAGGACCGAGTCCTCACCAGCCGAGCCCGAGTCCAAGACGGCGGGCCTCAACATCCGAGTCCGATCAAGTCCGAGTCCTTGTGCCGAGTCCACAGGAGTCCAATTACAAGTGGCATTTTAGCAGACATATATGGTATCAGGTTCAAAGAAGCATGTATTGCAGTTAGTTGTTGAATCATCCCCCCACAAACAGGGTATATTGTAATGTTGCATATTCTCCCATACAAAAATTTGGGTTGCCCCGTACCTGTTTTACAGTGGAGTCATCATTGCGGAAAAGCTCATAACAATAGCCATGGAAATGCAAAGTGCATTACAGCAGTGCCAGAACTAACAAAATAAAGGCCCAAAACAACTCATGTATATAACTCCACCTGATCCCCACCTCCCACAGTTTGCAAACTCTGGGACAATAATAACTTTCCAGAAAGCAGTTATCACTTTGAAAGTTATTTTCAGTGCATTTCAAGAACATCAACATACCATCTTTATAGACAAGCGTCCATAGTGTAGTACCTCACATCTCAAAGGATGCACTGGATGCTAACAGCCCATTTCGACAAGAGCAGTCAGTCAATAAAAATGCACTATGGCTATAATTCAGATTAGGGCTTGAGTGAATTTCTGGAGACATTGACAGCAAGACAGAAAATCGCCATTTATGCTTGTTCAATGTCGATCTGTCAAAATTCTGCAGTATAATATCTAAGTTTCGGAATTTCCCGTGGTTTTTTTCATGAGCCAGTCTTGAACCTGGACTCGGACCAAGTCCCCGAGTCCCAACAGCCGCGTCCCTCCCGAGTCCGAGTCCCAGTCATCAAGGGACGAGTCCGAGTCCGAGTCCTTCGAAAAATCAGTTCCGAGGACCGGTTTCGAGACCAAGATAGGGACTCGAGTCCTTCCAAACAATGGGTCCTAGCCATGTGCCCCAAATTTGGCATAACTTTTACCAGAGGGCAGCTCGGCAGTCCTTTAATTCCGGACTCTTGCGTTGGGCTTCAGGGATTTCAGCATAACGTGGACCAGATTTGAACAAGGAAGGATTCGAACCATTAAGTATTCCAAGTTTTGTAAAAAGCGCTAAATCTACATACATCCCAAGGTGATATTTTCCCTGGAGATGTGCTGGGCTCTTCCAATAGTGACAGTGTACGTAGGTAGGCTCGATGTAGTCAACAGCTATCTCCCCTTCCTCCCTTCCCTTTGAGGAAACTGAAAAAACAACAAACAACTAAACAATGGTCAATGCGAACTGAAAGCATACCCACAGAAGGTTTGCATTGGACTGACTTCCGCTGTATTATGAGAGTGCAAACCAACTGCATTACCCTCCTGATGGTTGAAGGATGGTGTTGTAGGTAAACAGATCACTCGAACAATACCGCATGCATAAGCAGAACAAATACCGTCATGAGCATGGAGCGAGGTCAGAGCCTGAAAAAAACAAGGTGATCGCCCCCAGTGTCTCGCTGGTTACGCGATCAAGTGTGTCCACTATTAGTCACCATGCCAAAAATTACACGGCAATTATGAGTTGCTTTAAGATTCTGGTATTAGCCTTTAACGAAAAAACACTCACTAATCAGTGACCAATTTCAATCCGTTGAGGGACGGATTATGGACAATTTGTATACCAAACAAGAATAAGTTTTGTGGAAATGTGAGCAAAATGCGTAAATATGCAATGAGACACAATATTCAACTTTCTGCTGACCCATTTTTCTCACTTCCTTATCTCAGGACCATGGACCAACACTAATACTGTCATTTCGGAATTCAACACACTTGAACATTTGCAATGAATGGAGCAAAAACTTATACACATGCATAACACCTAGTGACCCGACGTCAATGGTAACATTTGGCTAGAATAAAGGAAGACCACAGGCCATAGTGAATACTGGCCTAAATCAATAAAATTTTGTCTGTATATCCTCAAAGTTGTTCACCATTTAAGACCTCCTGCACTCCCAAGGGAGTTAGCACGTTACTTCCCAGCTGTCTCATACACTACAATAAGCTCCTTGACTGCAGTGTAAAAACGACCTGTAGGGTCGGTAATCTTAACACTGCTTTCAAGAGAGGCTCCAATTAATATAAAATTCAGCCAGGTCTCTAGGTGTTTACAACTTAATGGTCAGGTAGGGGGCCAGGAGCGGTGGATGACAGGAGATGTGGACTCAAGGTAAACAAGGCCAGGTTTGGACAAATAGATGGAATCTCTGTCTGTTACAGATAGAAAACTCGTAAGATGAACGAAAAAATAACATACATGAAAGAGTAAAACTCCAACCAAAAAATTTACAGTTTCAACTTTTTTTTGCCTGTAAAACTTGGGACATTTGACCTTTGACCTCACTATCAGGGGTAGTTGACCTGCTGATTCTAAAAATCACCATGACAAATCACTATAGACATCCTAACTGCACTTAATTTCAAATGGAAAACTTTGACCTCTGATATCTTCACGCACAAGGTCACATGGGGTCAAATTATGGTCCATTTCCCTTTGAATCAGAATGTACCTTTTGAGATCCGACACATGGGCCACGAAAATTTGTTTCGGCCAAAAACATGGTAAAGGTCAAATTGAGGTCAAAGGTCACACGATGGAGGTCAACGAGTGAATCACATGGTGCACCTCCCAACCTCGGCAGACATTTGGTTCCCATGTTATGGCCAAAAAACTAGTTTCTGACCTCAAATTGACCTTTAATACCTTGGATGACGTACGGTTTTATAAAAATGTAACCGCCAATGGTTACACCCTGTCCTGCATATAAACCACATCAGGAAAAGTCACTGGAAGTTGTTGCAGGAACAATACTATTTGGCAGTTATATGCCATAAGTGCCTTGAACAACCTTTGAAATGCCATGATGGTTTCATGTAAAATGTATCTCCACCTACGTCAACCCTGTTCCTGAAATTCCACTTGCCAAGCCATGTCACTCGCCTGCAAGTTGTCTCAAAATATTAGTTTTCCGTCTATAAGTGACCTTGAATGACCGTTGATGACATGTCCGTTTTTATGAAAAATGTTACTCTCGATGAGATGCACGCATGCAGTCCCACAAGGCATTGTGGTATCCCCAATTGTACTGCCGATGCTATTGCCAAAAGGTATCAAAACCAACGTTTGACCCCTTGTAACTTTGAGAACCGAGGGCCTGATTGAAGCGGGAGTTTGTTTCATCTATTCAGCACACAGAGCTCTGTCACATATCCAAAAATTGAGTTGTTAATTCCTTTGCCCTGTAACAAAAATAAATAAATTAAGCGCATTCTTGACATTTGACCTTTGACCTCATTATCAGGGTAGTTTGACCTGCTGATTCTAAAAATCACCATGACAAATCACTATAGACATCCTAACTGCACTTAATTTCAAATGGAAAACTTTGACCTCTGATATCTTCACAAACGCACTAAGGTCACATGGGGTCAAATTATGGTCCATTTCGTCATGAAGGTACTTAATAGAAAATGGCCACGAAAATTTGTTTCGGCCAAAAACATGGTAAAGGTCAAATTGAGGTCAAAGGTCACACGATGGAGGTCAACGAGTGAATCACATGGTGCACCTCCCAACCTCGGCAGACATTTGGTTCCCATGTTATGGCCAAAAAAACTGGTTTTTGACCCGTTGACCTTTGATGACCGTATTTTACGCTGAAAATCTAATCATTCTTTACCTTAGCTCCCGCAAATCTATGTGCCATACAAGTCACCATAGCCACCTAACGTTCATCCATAATCTTGCTCACGAGCCTAACAAAAATTACAAAAAAGGCTAATTACCTCACTTAATTAGTGACTTGCGCGCCCAGAATCTAATCAGATCGTGTTCAACCCAACCCCGATGCTACCCTGAAAATTTTTATCGCAATTGCACTTGCGGTTCGAAAGATATCCTGCTCATGAAGAAGTGTGACACACACCACAAACACTGCTATAGTGACCACTAAGTCTCCTCCTGAATTTCATTCAGGCGAGACAAAAAGTCACACACATTTGTAAAATTTGACCTTGAATGACCTCTAACCTTCAGGAAACAAGGTAGCCCTCATCCACCAAGTTTCGTTCAAATCTCCAGAAGTTTGGAAAATCGCATAAATTATGCAAATGTGACTTCCAATGACCATGAAATGAAATCCACATTTTTCGTGATCAACTATATTCCCTACCCACTGAGTTTCTTCTTCTTCAAAATCCGACTGACTCAAAAATTTGCGGAAAGCATTGCAGTGATGCCCACTTTCAAACTCATCCAAAATTTCACTAGGGCTGACATGTCTAACCATGTTTCACGATCATCGAAAGCACTAAAGAGTTATTGTGCTAACACCTAAGTTTCCAGCAGCGGAGCCTGGGACAGCGGCGGCTACACACCCAAAACCATAATATCCCCAGCACTATCCACCAGTTGTTGTGGGCGGGGATATACTTTTATTTCCCGTATTCATTCATTCATGAGAAAAAAATGCAGCTGAGATTTTGAACAGCTTTGTGATGCTGGTGTCTTAATAGAAGCACAACATGAGTGGCCCTGGCACAGTGGCTCACCTACTAATTCCCATTATGTGAAATGTTACGTACTAGACATGTGCAGGCGTGTAAACTGCCGACGTGTATATCCCCCGGAACAGCCTTCGTGGACCTTGTGTAGATGGGGCACATTATATTATGTCCATTTTTGTTTGAACCTCCAGTGACTGCTGTAATGCCCTTCCCTTTAGGCTTTAGAGCAATAACTCTTTAAAGCTTTACCCGATTGATCTGAACTGGGTACTATGTCCGCCCTAGTAAACTCTCGGACAGTTCAAAAGTGGACATCGCTGTATGTTTGCTGCCCTCTATTTTGCAGGTTTTCAAGGTTACCAGACGGTCGAATTTGTTTTTTGTTTTTTCGAAAATACAGAGTTAGTCTGATTCAAACAAAAGTTTGTCCCAAAAGACATGACGTTGATTCAAGTCCACAAGTCAAAATTTGTGTTTTTCTTTTCCTCCTTTCTCGATTTTCCTAACTTCATCAGATTTGAACAATACTCGGTGGATGTAACTGTTGTTAGTCCTAAACAATATGAAGGTCATTTTAAGGTCATAAGAGGTCAAATTTGCATATTTAATGCAATTTCTTCTCAACTTTTTCATATTTGAACAAAACTTGGAGAATGTGAAGTTGTGAACTACAGTTGGGTCTGAACAACAGGTAGGGCTTTCAAAATCACTAGGGGTCAAATGGATTGTGCTTTCTCTAAACGAGTCACAAAGGCCATTTCTGCAGGGAGTCCGGGATCATACCTTCGGCGGTCCCACCCTCCCACATGTCCAAGTACTTTTGATTAGTTCCAATAGTATTCATCGGGTCTCTTGTTCAAAGTCTGCATGAGTTTAATAAGCAGAGTGCAGCAATTTATTAAGGTAAATAATATGTCATTGCCAGACTCACAAAATTGTAAAATGGATGGGACCTCTGACATTCTAACCCGGTTTTTCTTCTAACAAGCAGATGAACCCATCTTCACTTGGACCGATTTGGACCAAGGTATCGGATCTACAAATGATGCAGGGGGTATGAAATTTGGATCAATGTGACAGCGATAGGACATGCCATCACAACTAGCGCACCAGCCACATGGCTGTCGGAGGGAGAGTCAAATTTGCCATATAATTATGCAGATTAGACTACCTAATTATCAAACACTAACTACGTCCAGAAATGAATAGTTTGTGTTTATACCCTTCAGGAATGTTATATGCACCAAAGTGCATCACCAATCGGGTCTATAGATCTTGAGACATCTAGTACATGAAAAACTTTCTGGCTATTTCCCATTATTAAAGGCAAATAGTCTGGTTGCTGAAAATATGAATATGCAGAATCGATCTGACCACATGCTTCACCCAGAATTTCAAGCTGAGGGCATTCCCGTTCAGTCGCATTGCTACAAACATAAACCGACAGCATACATACATGCCCCCCCAAGTGATAACCGAAGTGACCACTATGACAATATTCAAGCGAGACAAAAAACGGGAGAGGTTAATATAGGAACATTGTGTGGCTCACTCAGATTGGCTCAAATTCGGTCTGAGGGATTGGCTTCTATAATGTGATGGAAAGGAAATGGCAATAGTCAAGTTTATCGTTTACATGTATGATTATTATTCGTCATCGATAATATCCACAGTAATGCAAATACTGATAACGTGAACTTTTGTTGACCCCGTCAGAGGCCTTTCACTTCCTATAGGAAATTACACTGGCCATTACACCTATGGACAATATCTATCTGAATATCACAAAGGTTTTTTTTCCGGCAAATTTAAGAACATTCAAATACATTAAATTCATTCTCTCAAAACTATGGCAACAACTTACGCCCACTGAAAAAAAAAGGCTAGAGCTGTTTCAACTATTTTGAACTCATTGGGATCATTGGAATAATCATTCTAATATTGGAATACTCCATTCAAAATAATTTCAAATTCTAGGACATTATTTTTCATACGCTGAAGGCATATAACCGACAGTGTCGTAATGAGTCACTAAAATTGACTCAGATATTTAGTGTGACTCGAGTCACTGTACTGTTTTATTGAGGAAAACCTCCACAGAGTTGCTCAAGTCATTACATATTTGGAAAACAGTGATTTGAGTCATGACTCGATTACAACACTGAAAACTGAAGCCTTCAAGACAGAATATTCACAACTATACCTGAGAACTGAACAATTCATGATTTCTATTCAGGAGAGGGGGGGGGGGGGGAATGAGGAAATGATACATTTTTTCCAAAATTTGGAATCATGCATCCATTCATTGGTAACATTTCTTCCCATTTTTTTCTCCATCAAGTTCACCAGACACAGGCAATACATTCATTACTGAAAGATTAACCGGAATAACCAATATCTTTTTCTTGCTGGAGATTCTGCATGTTGCAATTTGATAATAACATTGCCCAATGACAGCAAACACAAAGGACATTTAATAGAATATGTAGAGTACAGTTGTCAAATCGCAACTTGGCTCCAAGCTTCACTATTTACAAACTCTCCAGTAAGGAGAATCCTGTATGAATAAATAGAACTGGGAATTCCAAACTTTGAAACACACTCTCTACTTCCTGTTTCTGGCACTATACACTAATAGTGTGCATCAACAGAATTGCAGCCAGCATATGGGGGTCTACCCGATGTTCCCAGGGTTCGATGTTCCCAGGGTTCGATGTTCCCAGGGTCCGATGTTCCTCGTTTTTGTTATATTTTTTAATGACCACCATGAATGTTTACGAGGTTCGATGTTCCCAGGGTTCCATGTTCCCAGGGTCCGATCTTCCCAGGGTCCGATGTTCCTCGTTTTTGTTATATTTTTAATGACCCATGAATTTACGAGGTTCGATGTTCCCAGGGTTCGATGTTCCCTGGGTCCGATGTTCCCAGGGTCCGATGTTCCCAGGGTCCGATGTTCCTGGGAACATCAAACCCTGGGAACATTGACTAGCCCGGCATAGAATCGGTACGAGTACTTTAGGGTCTGCATGGGAAAAGGGTACTGACCTCGGAGCAAGGAATGTTATTTGAGATATGAGGTATTTAGATGACCGCAAAAAATTCCTGCCCCCTTGAAAACACCAATAATCAGGGACGGCATTGACCACATACCAACAAATACTTCATTTATTCTGTCAGTGGAGCATTTTGACACGTTGACCCCAGAAATGACCTTTTGGGGTCAATGATGCTAATGACCTTTGACCACAAGACTTCAACATCCATATGTACCAACCACTAATCAGTGATGCCACCGACTAACTGATGAAGAAATTCACTTGTCTGTAAGAAGCATTTTGGGTGTTTGCACAAAATTTCCAAAGCTGACCCCTAGATGACCTTTGCCCAGTAGCTCATCTCGTTCAATTGAGACACTGATTTTGCTGATTATCCAATTTTAAACCTAAAGGAGAAGCACTATCCACAAAAACAATCAAAATTTATGCCGAATGCCTCTGTGCCTATAGGTTTCCTGATATTCTCACAAGTCATCAGTCACTATAGTCAATAGCCTAATACGATGGAGTATAACCAACTGTTTTATGATTTCCCATCTATGAGAATGAAACCACATGACGTTCTAACAAGGCGATCACCCCCAGTGTCAATTACAAGGCAGTCCAATGTGGTCCCTTAAAGATTTCGTCATTAGCATTCAACATAAACAACCTCCTCAGTGACCAATTTCAAATTTGAAAGGACTGATTATTGACAATGTCCAGTTGTCCACTAAAGGAGTGAAAGTTTTGTGGAAATGTGCCTGAATGCCTGAAGCATGCAAATTTTTTTTTAGTAGGCAATTTTTACCAAGTTTCATCACGAAAATCCGGCAAACTTCAAAATTCGGAAAATTGCAATTTAGGAGCCTTGAATGACCTCCAGTTAATCCCTGATCCATGATAAAAAAAATGGGGGGGAACTCAAGGGAAACATACCCCCAGGTTCATGAAACTCCAACCAACTTGAAGATTTTTCATGAATTATGCAAATTAGGTATGTTTTGAAATGACCGTGCCCCCTTCCATTGACCCAATCTTTGTTTAAAAAAAGTTTTGGTGACCTGAGAGTAGACATATTCACCAATTTTTCGTGATATCCGACAACTTTCCATTTCGCATAAATAATGCAAATTAGACGACTTAATATACATATTTTCACGCTGAAAATCTGATCAGCGATCCTGAATTTTTCATCATGCCGCATAAAAATGGCTAAATGACCACTAAGGAACCTTTTATCTTTTTGACTTGTCCCTTAAGAGAACACCTGCCTTGGATACAACAGAGTTATATCATGGAGAATGGAAAACTATCTATAGTCCGAACCCCTTCAAAACGATGTTCCGTTGTGGAGTTTATTGGCCTCAAAGTTTGGGCCATTAATCAAAGAAATCAGTCGAGAATCCAATTGTGCAATAACGTATGACGTCCAACACATGGACAATGCAAGAGATTAGGTTGTATTTCAGGTTCCGTGTGTATAAGTCAATATGCAGGCAGAAGTTCTGTGTCTTTCTCAACCAAAGCAACCATCAACACATTACAAATCCACTACAGCAATCCTCTCAATGGGGACTAAATGCTTTTTGGAGTGGAAATTAATGTTGAATTTCAATAGAAAACAAAGGAATGTTGCAGGGTTGTGCAAGTATGAAATCATTATATCCCCGCGTCACTGTAAGTGTTTCGGGTATTATGGTTTTGGCCGTGTCCCGCCGTCTCCGCCGCCGCCGCCGGGACAACTTTAGCGTTAGCGCTCTCATTGCTTTAACACTCTATACGATTGACCCAAACTTGGTACACCCTGTCCGTATGAGTATAAAAAATCTCGGATAAGTTCGAAAATGGGTATTATAGTATATTTGTTGCCCTCTTTTTGCAGGTTTTTCGCAAAAATTTCAAGTTCGTGCGATTTTACACGAAACGTGGCGGTTGGGTATTGGGTTGGAGCCGAAAACATGGACGACAATTTCACGGTTCATCCGAGGCAGTTTGAACTTCTTTGGCAGTAAGCCCATTATAGCATAATTTAGTGAATTTAAACTTCATGGTGGATTTCATGAAATCTTGAGTGCAATAGCGCCAACTCTTCAGTGCGATGAATGTCACGAAAGTGGCCGAGGTCCACTGGAGGTCATCTTGCATGGACTAATTGCATAATAGTTGGCCCCAATTAGCATCAGGCAAATTATAAACTTTGTTGGATTCTCACGGAACTTGGTGAGTAGGACCTTCTAACGCCCGATAAATTTATCAATTGCGTTGAAATCACTGAATAGGTCATTATGTGTGTTTAATTGAACATATCGTTAGCATAATTAGAACGAATGCAATTATTTTCTCAACGTTTTGACGAAACTTCGTGAATAGGACCCTACTACAGTTCCCTGATAACTTTATCAATAGCATCAAGATCACTGAGGTTAAATTTATGGGGACTAAATTTGATATTAGTTGTCCTGATCAGTCTCAAAATGATGAGTGTTTTATCTTTTTAGCAATAACATTGGACATGTTCATTGGAATGCAAATGGTGTAGGAGTGGATTGCCATCCCATGGAGTGTAACAAATTTTAGAAAAAACTGCCATGTCATTGAAGTGCATCATTAAAGGTTCACTCAGGGGTCAAAAACTGATTTAGTACTTTTTCGGCAATAGCACTGGTTGTGTTCATCAGAATGCAAAAATGCTCCTAGGGGGAGTGGAATGTATCACATGGAGAATTAAAATTTTCAAAAAACTGTCATATCATAAAGGTCATTCGGGGTTTCACTTAGGGGTCAAAAACTGTTTTTTGGCTATAATCGGAGATATTGAATATCTGCGAAAGGGCTGGATGGTTCACCATTGTGACCCACGATAAGTTGCCTGCATGTGTTTGACCTCTGAACCGAATTTGACCTCTGTCGGGTGGTCATGTGGTTAAAGGTCTTATCTTGAATAAATGTGCTTATTTAAGGAAGTTACGGGCAAAAAAAAAAATAGAAACTGGTTATTTTTGGTATGTGATAGAGCTGTGTGTGCTTTAGGGAGGGAACACAACTCCGCTGCGATCGGGGACACTTATTTGGTAGTTACAAGAGGTCAAAGGTCGATTTTGACCTGCATTCGCCAATAACATTGGACAAGTTCCTTGGAAGCATTGATTAGTAGTGGATGCATCACAATGGAGTGTAAACCATTTCATAAAAACCGCCACCCACCATGGTCCATTGAAGGTCATTAAAGGGCACTTAGGGGTCAAAAACTGTTTCAGTACTTTTTCGGGCAATAGCACTGGGTGTTGTCCATCAGAATGCAAATGCTCCTAGGAGTGGATGTCTCCCATGGAGAGTAACAATTATCATTAAAAACTGTATATCATTTAAAGGTCATTCGGTCACTTAGGGGTAAAAAACTGTTTTGGTATAATCTGAGCATTGAATATCTCGAAGGTGGATGGGATCAACCATTGTGATATAATTGTTGACCTGCATGTTGTTTGTGATCTCTGACCTAAATTTGACCTCGGTCGGGTGGCCATGTGGTTGTTAAGGTAGTCGAATCTTGAATAAAGTGCTTATTAAGGAGGTTTACGGGCAAAAAAGAATAGAAGGAAACTGGTCATTTTTGGAAGTGTTAGAGATTTGTGTGCTTTATCGAGTTGAAAACAACTTCCCGATTCGATTCGGAAAATTACTTTGGTAGGTACAAGGGGTCAAGTTCAATTTTATACCTTTTGCAATAACAGTGTACATGTTCATTGGATGAATATGCTTCTGTAGTGGATTGGCATCAAATGGAGTGTACCAATTTCATAAAAACCGCCATGTCATTGAAGGTCATTAAAGTCACTTAGGGGTCAAAAACTGATTTTAGTACTTTTTGGCAATAGCACTGGGGTGTGTTTATCCAGAATGCACAATGCTCCTGGGAGTGTGATGTATACCGATTTGGAGAGTAACAATGTCTAATAAAAAACTGTCACATCATTAAGGTAATGCGAGGTCACTTAGGGGTCAAAAACCTGTTTTGGGCTATAATCGGAAATGAATATCTGCGAAGGCTGGATGTTTCACCTTGTGATATAATTGTTACCCTGCATGTTGTGTGACCTCTGACCCTTAATTTGATCCTCTGTCGGTGGTCATGTGGTGACGGTCGATCGTTGAATAAATGTGCTTATTAAGAGAGTTACGGCAAAAAAAATAGAAACTGGTGTATTTTTGGATATTGGATTGTGCTTTGTGTGCTTTAATGGAAAGAAACACTCCCGCTCGATCGGGGTGACACTTACTTTGGTAGTTACAAGGGGTCAAAGTTCAAATTTTTATACCTTTTCGCAATAACATTGGACATGTTCATTGGAATGCATATGCTTCCGGAGTTATGCATCCCATGGATGTAACAATTTTCATAATACACCATGTCATGAAGGTCATTAAAGGTCACTTAGGGGTCAAAAACTGATTTCCAGTACTTTTTCGGCATGAGCAACTGGTTGGGTCATCATAATGCAAAATGCTCCAGGGTGGATGTATCACTGGAGAGTAACAATTTTCATAATATCTGTCATATCATTAAAGTCATTCGAGTCACTTAGGGTTCAAAAACTGTTTTTTGTTTTGGGCTATAATCGGAGAATTGGATATCCGAAGGCTTGATTGGTTCAACCAGTGTGATATAATTGTGTGACCTGCATGTGGTTGTAACCTCTGACCTGAATTTGAACCTCTGTCGGTGGCAGGTGGTTAAAGGTCGAATCTTTGAAATAAAGGTTCTTAGTTAAGGACGGCACCTTTCCCGGGGCTGTAGAGGTGCCTCGTAGCACATTTAACAAGTGCATTATGGAATGACCCATTTACCTGAACAACCTGTCGCTTCACAACTCTATGAATGACTTCTTTCCACGAATATTGCCGGTTTCATATTCACCAAATTTCTTGACTAAGAGATGCGGGGATATATACGTCTGGCGGTTTCCGCCCGACATTTTTCTAGTTCATTATTGAATGATGGGATTGGCCTTTCGATCTTGCACAATACACAATGCTTCACAATACACAAACTTTCAAAGGATTATACTCCGTAATGAAAATCGTAATGAAGCCGTTTTGGTTGTCATGTGGCATTCAGTTTTTCCTCTATTATATCAGCCCCAACGTGTATGGATATGATCTACACTTAAACGTGAGAGGAGAATTTTGTTCATACGACCCAGAAGACTTTTTGGCCAAAATGCACCTAAAGGACCTGTGAATCCCCCATCCTGACACAACTGTATGTAGATTGGTCCCGTAATACGACAAACTTATGGTCATCCAACTCATCAAACTATGTATAGGGGAGAGGCTTTGTGACCAATTTACCAACATGGCACAATTTACCCCAAGGGATCCTTTGACCCAATTTTCGGAAACAACAAGATGACCCTCACATGATCATTTTTCCACCAAGGTCTGTGATCTAGCGAAGGATGTAGGATAAAAACGAGTAGCAAGTTTAATCGATGGGAACAGAAGATACAATAGGTCAATACATAGATTACCCAGCCATGGCTTAGGACTTTATGAGAGCTAAAATTGAATATTAGACCACTTCTGAGATCTCAAGTATCAACAACACTTTTGATAGAGAATTGATCTTTCACACATTTTACCCATACATGGAAGTAAATGACTATATCTGGATTGCAAATTAAGAATAATGCACCAACGCTTCCTCAGGTCTAAACTATTAAGCGCTTCCGATAGTCTCTCGATACCATAAAACTACTATGTCAATTATTATTATTATTCTTATTACTATTTTATTATTATTATTATATACATTAGTGTGATTGAAAATGTATTTCCAATTTTGCACAAAATTCGAAATCGGCCCTAATCTGATAAAGGAGACATTTTCAATGATGACATTTTCCCAGCAAAAATTTGAAAATGATTTTGCAAGCTTTTTTCAAGCTCTTGTCATGTCAATCTTGCTTCAAACTGAAAAAAAAAAGCTCTGCGGCACATGTAGTACAAATTTAAGATGTTCCCGTCATACACGTGCAATTTATTTCAGCCCCATAGTTTGTACCAAATATGCATATTCTTTAGGTTACACATTTACTACATATATAATAAAACTATAACTGCGGAAGAAAAAAAATTCAACATGAATAAGCCAATTTACATCCTAAGGAGAAAATCACTGGCACAGGGTCAGTACAAACCCAATTTCAAGGGAGGCTATAATTTACCTATCTGGAGTAACCCCTCTTCCTGTAGAAAAGTGTGAAAATCAGACTCAACCAGGGATACAGATACAGGAAACTCTGTCCCTTGACCAAGTTATGTACAGGGTTTGGTTCGGTTTTCCACATTAGTGATGCCGTGGGTGAAGTGACATTGGCCTATATTGTTGACGTACATGTAGGTAGTTAGCACTGTGAATGCACAGTCTTGTTCAAGACACTAAAACTACTTCAGTGCATATTAAACGTAAGAATATTCAATTTGTTATAAAGTTATGTAGGTCCTGACAGCAGCTTACCCCACTTCCAGTAATCAGTATAGTGAATAGTCACGATCGTGAGTCAATCATGATTGTGACTGTGAGGTAATCAGCATCCTTTGGTTTCCTTCAAAAGAAAGCGTACTCACTGCATGTGAATACCACGCTGTGAAAACATCGCGCGACAGTACATTCATTCAGGCTACATTAAAAAACAATCTTAGAATTTAGTGTGTTTCCGATTTTGGAGAAAAAATGAATGACCTACTGGGATTTTGGTGTCTGGCGCTGCGTATGCACCTACCAACAATTTGCGGAATCTATGTCTGCATAGTGATCGGATCATGATCATACAGATTCGTTTTGCTGAATGTGCTGCCCCACCACTTATAGAAACCTGATTCGTCCAAGGACTGTTTTTTTACACACAGTGATGAAATGATTTAACTATTTCATCTGTTTTGTTGTATGCCTTAACATTAATTTGTGCATTTACTCACAACCCCCCCTCCAATAAAGTTACTTTACAAGGTTCCACACCGCGGTTACACAGACCATAGAGTAAGACAGCTCAGGACAAGCTGTTAGGAGCAAGCCGCTGTGGTGGTGACCTGAGTGCAGCGAGGGAAGCTGATGTGGTACCTTTTGATGGGTCCAAAACCTACAACCCTGACCTGCTTTTGAATAATTATATAAGATACGGTCAAGTAACGAGACGCCGCGAGCCTGATTCTGAATTGGAGTAGCCACGAACACATGTTATAAAGAATGCATAGAATAGGATGACAAGTATCGGGTATGTAAGCATGAAGCAGTAACGTCGCCATGCAGTGGAACGGAATTATAACCGGACGCGTAAATTGGGCTAGCAAAAAAAGTCACTTCAATGCAAAAGTCCACTTCGTGTACGTTCAGATTTCAGGTTGATACTGTCTCAATTGAGAAGCAATCTAGTGGGCTGTCAACTGGAAAAGCCCAATGGGTTGAAATAACATAAGTGCTTGTCTACTAAATTGCTGTTGTATATTGCCCCCTCTTCTTAATTCCATATTAATATTCGCTTGCTCATGGGTTTTTTCCTCAATGAGTGGAAAACTGCTAAGGTTGCCGGTTTTCAAAGAGGTGCACCGCTGTCAGGTGACAACTATGACCTATTTCTGTTCTACCAGTTGTGTCTAAAATCTTGGAAAGGGTAGGTCATGATCAACTGTATCAATTACCTTACCAGTAATAAGGTTTGACAAGTGGCATCGGCTCAGACCGGAGTACTCTACTAAAACTTGCTTTAAGTCATGTGGTTGCTGCTAGTTATGTACAATAGGATGGTGCATGGGCAAGAAGCAAGTTTACACAAGCAGTATTTCCTTGCTTGCAAGAAGCTTTTGATACACAGTGATCATGAATCCGCTTAAGAAAAATGATCGCCTGTGGAGGTAGTACAGATACCAAAATTGATTGGTGTAGTCCTCCTATCGATCGTAGCCAGTTGGTTCAGATTGAACGATAAAAAATGATGTGCTTGGGTATTGAAGTGTGTCACAGGGTCAGTATTGGACCACTGCTTTTCTCCATTTATATAATGATTTGCTCTTCTTGGCAAGTAAAAGCAGGCAATAATTTAGCAGATGATGTGCCCTCATTTATCGGTTATGAGGAATGTGTCAATGACGTACAAGAAGTATTTCTGTGATCGTACTCTGATTGGTAAGTGTTGGATCAACAAACAGATTGGACACGAAATGGAGAAAAAACAATGGGATGCTTTTTGGAACACTTCTATGCTTAAGAGAGCTGGTAAACACCTCTTAACTTCAAAATGATTCGCAAGATGAGAACAGGTGAAAGTCTTAGGTACCTGGAGTTTTGGGGATAGTACCCCTGACCTCAAGGAAACATATTTTCACTACGGTTTGCATAGAATAATGATTTGCAGCACTTGGGATCTCTCTGGAAGGGGTACGATAATATATCCACACAACTATTAGAATAGTGTTTAATAGATAATTAGCCCCATTTGATTTTATGACAGCTGTATCTGTCCAACACTTACAATAAATACAAAAACGGTTTGACTTTACAAGGTAAGAGCGGAAGGATATTCTAGACCTTCAAGACTATCCCCACATAGGGGTGTTTCCAGCATTGTCTATGGTTTTCTATGAGCAAAGGTGGGAATGACCATCATCAGTTTTCATGCACAAGGATTAATATAGCCACTGCTTCCTCGATAAATTTGTGAAAGTATGTCATGTCTCCCCTAGAGAAACATTGCTACAAGAGCTTCCCGCTCTGGTGGTTTTCCCTTCACGTTTTTTTGGCTGGGCAACTAATTGGGGGAGGCGATCGTTTTCTAGCCATGGCATAAATCAATGGAATCCTTGCCTCAAGAAATTTAGGATGGCAATAATACATAAATACTTTTAAAATATAAAATGAAAGCTGCAATGGAAAGTGATGGACTTCTGGCAATGTAAATTGGACTGGGCTTTGAGTGGATTTTTAGTTGGGATTGAAGTTTATATTATCTTAATTGGAGATATTTAAGGATTTTTATTTGTCTCTATATTGTTTGTGAGGGACCTCGGCGAACACTGGCGTGCCAGTGAAAGGGCCCTGTTATAATGATGCAACTCAAAAAATAAAAAAAAGGCGAGTATGGGTTGTAATTCATGAATGCAGTAAAAGTTAGCCAGGCAATGTAACGGAATAGGAAAGGACTGCGTAATTTGTGGCTACCAACAGGCCCAGAAGTAGAAAAAAACATCATTGAAAATGAATTAATCATTTCGATTAAAATGATGGGCCCATAAAAACAAGTGTAACCCAAAGGATAACTATCATTCCACTTCACGTTGAATCAATATTCAGATAATCAAGGGTCAATCGATCTCAAACGGATTCCCTTGAGTCTAAAGCTCACACCCAGTCTCAGGAACATGACGTCTGTGGACGGTGTTATCACATGATCACAAGTACAGTAAACAGTAACTGCGACAACCATGCTTCGGAGTAGTATTAAATAGATGCTGCACAAGTCTCTCGTGAAAAGTCTCCGGCGATAGTGTCTCTCTGACCAAATAATTTCACTTGAGGGGAAATCCCCACACTTAATCCAGGTATTAACTGTCGAAGCTGAAGAGCAGTGCATATGGACGGCACGGTGTTGTTGCTCGTGGAAATGTCAGGCGGTACCTGAGAATTGTCTTGGGGTGGGGGGGGGAGGTCGGAACCCAGGGAAGTGCGCCCGCATAAAGGCCTCACCCTCCTATTGGCCAATAAGTACAAACTATGGGAAGAGAATTTAAGCGACCGTCTATGTTGCAAAACCTGAATCTCAAGTTTGGACTTACAAATTATTTCGGTTTTGGGTAACTATTCAAATTAGGAACCTAAGATTATCGTGCGAGACACTACAGAGTAATGGGCAGTTCCGGTCGCACTCGCATGTTGGAATCATCAATCAGAAGGACATCTCGCAAACAAAGGATGATCAAGGACGATATACCGTATTGTGTCGAATGACGTAAGGTGGTTTTTTCGTCAGGATAAGTCATGCAGACGTCGCCTTAGCGTCAGTGTTCGTCCAGGGATACACAACAACAGTGCCCATACAAACAATGAGGAAAACTGGAGGAAGGGGCGGCCGGCCGAAGGAGCGCCTGGATAGTCGGGCTCGGCCTAGTGGGATTTCAAAGATGCGTATGCGTGTCTGGGCGATGTGAAAATCCACATATTAACTAACACGAAAAACGTTCTTGTTACAGAAGGGACAAACTTCACTGTAAGTTCATGCGAAAGACCATAAAGCAGCAGAACAGTATATGTCGGTCAGAGGAAGATATGCATAGAATTCATCCGCGGTGTATATCACCGTATTCGCATGGTACATGTGGTTATTCGCGTATTCTGTGTTGGTTTGCCGTCCTTATAATTTTCGCCTATGTGGATCCAAGATCATTCTTGCAAACTGAATGGGATGATTCCATCGACATTGGCCCATATCAGTCACTAGTCACTCAGGACAATGGCCACAGCATCTCAGTTCCCGTGAATGGCGATTTTCACATGCGTGCCGGACACGCCTACGCATCGGGAATCCAGCAGAGGTATGATTCATTGTTGCGGATGCGGATCCGGTAATGTGACAATACGAATTCACCTGAACTGAGAGGGGGGCCAGGGTGGAATATGCCCTATTTAGTGTGTAGGATAGAGCTGACTCACAGAGGCCAAAAAACATGAAAAAACACTAGATAGGCAAAACAGGCACAGACGGATGCGCTATTGCGCGAAGTAATTCGATGGAAAATCTCGTTCAAAAAGCCAAATCCATGTATGCAATATAGGCTACGTTGGCCGCGATGCTGCATTTTTATGGCCTCCCGCAATAAACCGTATATGGTGTTCTTCTGAAAACACGTTCGTTCGAGACCGCATACGCAAAGCAAGGAAATCTCATAATAGTACTGTGTTTATGCAAATGCTAATTCCGTTCGGACATCACTATTCTTGCAGCTTAACGCGGTGCGAGGCAACATGGCCCGATCGCGGGTCGAGATGGCCGAGTTTTAATGAACAAGGAAATTACAGGCACCTCACCGCACAGGAATGTGCTTAAGCCGATCGGCGTTGTAACTTGCAAAGTGATAATTTCCCCCTGAAAACCTGAACGATTATTCTACCAATTCCTTCAAAGATATTGGACGTTTTAAAATCGTTTTCATGCAAGTGTCTGTTACAACTCTATTCATGCAGAAACTACCGAAAACGGAATAATTCAAGGCATAATTTTTTTTTTAGGAAACATGCCTTAACTCACGGGTTTTATTAAGGCAAGGAATTAGCGATGGGTCGTAAAGAGATTTACGACGAAGCGCGCGGGCTTGTCGTGTCTTCAAGGTTCCAAATTGTCCTGAAATTCGTTTTTTTTCATGCGCAACGGTTGCCAAATGAAGAATAGGACATATCATAACTTTTCCGAATTCGCCGACAAAAATTGATGCATGACAGTATTTGAATTTGCTGTGAAAATTCGCGTAGAGAAGTAAACTTAGTGAGAAATAGAAAGACGAGAAATCCAGACAGAAACGATGGAGGCAAAAGTGCGAGGTTACCAGTGCTATGATTTTTAGCGTCCTGACTTTTCTTTTTTATACGAATACTGAAGTTGTGAACGCACATAGCCTCCATGATGTGGCGCTTCATGTTATTGCACATCCATACAGTCAGCCCACCCCCATAATGCAATCATGTCCAAAATTCATTTGGCGTCACATGGACACGCTTGGTTATTAATAGTTAAATCCCCATAAAATGGTCTGGCTCGTCGTAATCGCCTTCGGGCGTGTTCCAGCGTCCGCCGCCGGAAGATTTTAGTGTTAGCTTTACCGCTTCATCTGATTGATTTGAAACGTGGCACACATGTCAGACAAGGCTAAATCTCTGATGAGTTCGAAAGTAGGCCTCGTGCCAGATGTGCCCTCTATTTCGCAGGTGACGTGAAGTTCGTCCGATTCATAGGGGGTGTGACTAGAGTGTTCCAACAAGATAAAACAAAACAAAAACAGGACAGATGTTTTCACAGGGAACGGAGGCCAAAAGTATGAGAATAAGAAGGTCCGGTGGTGAGGTGGGTGCAGAGTTTTTGAGGTTCCGAAAAATAACATGGACGGAGATTTGCAAGGTCATTACGGGGTCAAATTTGCGAGAAAACGAGTTGTCCAATTCACAGGAACTTGGTGGGGGTGGAGTTCTGAGATGTTCCGAAAGACATGGCCATGAGGTCAAGTCACGGAGTAAAATTGTCGAAATATCAACTGTTTCCTTACTTTGTCAGTCTATCAAAACTTTGTGGTAGGCAACTTTAGTTGGTCCTCACGAAACATGGAGGATTGTTCAAAGGTTCACTAGTGGATTTTGAAGACACTTTGCTGCACCTGTGCATTCAGGAGCGTGGCAATACATTTGGAATAAAATATGCTTCCTGTATTTTGATGATGGATGTCATCTTTCGATTTTTATATAATCCTTTGAAACATCATCGCTACCTTGTTGAAAGTGGGATATACGATGGTGGCGGTTTACCCGCCTGGCGATGTGTAGTTCAATGGGGTTTCTGCATTGGCGGAGCTAGATTTAACCATAAATTTATGTTTGAGCGATCGTACGATTCCACTATGAACATTATGGATTTTACCGTTTCGCACGCACCTCCCAGTGGCCTCCATATGTTAAAACTTTTTGTTTTTATCCCACTACGGGGATATATGGGGTTTTGCATTCCTGTACCACTGATTCCGCGTCCGCGCCGCCCGCCGGAAGATTTTCGTGTGAGAGAAATATGGGCACGCTTCATACGATTGATTAAATCACTTTAGCCTATGTCCGTCCTAGGTAAATCTCAGGATGAGTTCGAAAGTGGGCTTTGTGCGAGTGATGCCTCTATTTTGCGGAAATGCGAATTTGTCCGATTTACACGAAACTTGGTGGGTGTGGACTGTAGTTGGTCACGAAAAACATGGCTGTTGATTTCAAGGTCACCAGATGTCAAGGGCAAAATTGCATTGTTAAACAAACTCGATGAATGTAGGACTGCAGTTGGTCTCCAATTCCAGAAAATACCCTAACAGGGTACTTCACGTAATAAATTTCCAATCCTTGGTCATAGATGTGTCCTTTGATATGAATCCTAAATAACCATTAAGCGTCTCCATGTGTAAACGTGGGGATATAATGTTGGCGGTTAACCTGACTGGCTGCTAGTTTAGTAGGGATAGCTTAATGGTTTCGCGATACCTACAAGGACTGATTGAACATTCCCGCCGGCGGGGCATCGCACCACGATCGCGGCACCTGTGGATGCTAGCTGACATGTGCCACATTCTGTTACCTCAAAAGTAACCAACTTCTAGCACCTGGGAGGAGGGGAGCACGTCTCATGGATACCTTATCCGAGGGTAGTATACGGTAGACCGGATCATTAACTCGGATTTAAGGGATCACTTACGCCTGAATGATTGGTGTCTCACGTAGTCAATCTATAGAGAGGGGACTAACGATTTTCAAACGTTGCCACGAATGACGTCACGTGTCACTGAAATTTGCATACCACCGTAAAGCTGGGGTAGGTATTGGTAGGTGGGTGATGCTTCCTTATTCCAAATTCTTTCCATTGGGTTGTAATTTTCTCAGTGCGTCCTCTATTCCTTCAACTGGTGGTATAAAGGAGCACATCTAAATTTAAATCGAAAGGGCGCCATGGTGTATATATCGGAGAGTGAGAGACACACTGTATTCTGTCCGCAACCTCCGTCTGTTGGATCGTAGAATCCCTTGTTAATACCATCCCTGAAGCTAATAGGGGGCACGGAACGCTTACAATTGAAGAAACAATACATTTCCCCGAATCTAAAAAGCTGCTCGCATTTTTTGGAGTCATTCATCGTACAACAATACCAGTAGCAGCATATTGCATCGCGCGGATATTTCATTTTTTGTCAGGAAATCAGTGTAGTCTTGGAGACATTCAGTAGGAAAATCAGGTAAATGATCCCTTCTTGCATATCTAGTCTCGATTGACTCCCATTCTACGCCCCTTTTTCATCGCGCTTGAATCAAATTGCGACTCGAAATGTCACTCGGTATTCACAACTCTGGGGTCTTTATTACGATGTTAAACTGCAACCATTCCCATACTATTTGCAGATTTCGTAGGAATTATGGCAATTGGGAAAATAGTCTGAAAAACGAGTTTCCGTAACCCAGAATTGCTGAATATTGAAATAGCAAGGGCGGCCATGATACAGGAATGAGTCCATTTTATTTCAAGTTAGTTAATTCTTCTATCTATCTATATCTATTAAAATGAAAGAGCATCTGTACAGCAGTATGTCTGGTCGTTTCTTCTTGCACTTTTCTTGGGGAAGGTAGTGGGTGGGTAGTGGTGAGTGTTTTGTTTTTTCCTGTTTGTTTCCCACATTAGTTAGCTATTTCTAATTTATAATTTACGCTAGAGGGGTCTATCATCTACAAAGCTTCAGTAGCTTTACGGTGGTAACCCAGGCCATTCTTTTTACCTTAGATCCATATTGTATTGTGTTCTATGTTCAAGTAAAATTAAAGTTCGAACAGGAACGGCACTGGCAAAATCCATTGATAGGTAGATAAGTAAAACTGCATAGTTGGTAGGGCCGCGCGAGGTCATTCATTGCATTTTTTTTTTAATTGCATGTCTCGTGAAGGAGGGGGGGGGGGGGATTCGTCCGATAAAAAACAGACAATTCTATTTTACATTCCTACTGAATCAGCGCAATATGGAATATCAACAGGAAAGATTTGAGTGTCGGACTTGGGGGAACCAGCCTGCTAGAGCAGAAGATATGGAGAAGCCGTTCCTGAAAGAGAGGGGGCTATCGCTCCTTAGCGTATATCTGTACAACGGTCGACTATCAACACATATCGTCTGCAGGATTCGTTTGGACAAATCCCATTGCGATTTGGACTCATTACGATAGGTGACCGCGAGTGGTCAGTATCAGGAGCACACGGGCGTTGATATGGAGGGGAGCAACCTCTATAGATTCCGCGGAAAATCGCCCCATATTGAGTCATGAAAAAGTCACAGAAGACTTTCAATAACCTTTTACAAGCACTGAAAAGATTAATGTAGCGAAGATGTGATTTGAATTTTGAAGCTGATATGACCGAAGTCACTGCTTCGGCTATTGAGCAGGCGTATCTTGCTGGCTGGTGGGTATCGCGCAGGACCCCCGTTCAGAAAAATATGAATCTTCAAATGGGCAAATAAAAACAGAATATATCAATCCTAAGATGCCAAAAACTGGTTGTGAGGTTGTCTTAAACAAATTCCAGATCAGACAAAAGAGTTAGATTTCCAGCAGGCTGGCCGTTCCTGTAAGTTAGTGGAAGAGAGAAGGTCCGATTGCGCAAATCAACGTTGAGTGCACCGCCACTTGTCCCGCACCCATGAATCAGCTCGACAGCGAGCCAGACGAGTCGCACAGGCGTTTGTTTAGGCCAAGCTCAACGATGGTTAAAGGGTCATCCTGCACGTATGCGTGAATGAGGCTGATACAGGGGGAAAGTCAAACGGCCTGTTTCCAAAGGCTAGAAAGGGGGGGGAACAGACTCGGTAAGCCGAGGGCAGACGCCTTTTTGGGGTCATATGTGTGGAAAATGACGATTTTCAGAAATGTGATATGTAGATCATGAGCTGGACACATTCCCATTTGTACTGTGTCTGGCCAATGGTTATCATAAATGAGTCGAAGGATCACTAAGTCGACTATGTGAGTTCAACACTGTTTATGCCGCTAAATTCGGGTCTAAGGGTAGGTTGGTACATTGGGTTCTCCGAGGCAATTGAAATGACCTGCGCTCGCCGGTGTATCTTTGGGCCTATTTCAAATCGCCCCAAATTCCAATTTTCTGACGCCACGCTTCCATTCACATCATTATGATTATGTGTATGAAAACAACATGGCAGGGGGAGTATAATTACTCGGTACACTCGGGATTGAATGCGAGAAGCTAGGCATTGTACTGGCAGACTGGCACTTGGTTTGTCTTATTATAAAACACAGTTGGGTCAGTGATGAGATGGGAAAGCACATTGCGAGAAATGGCAAAAAATATCACACAATGTCATATGAACGTCAACTATTACTTAATTGCAAAGCTGTTGCCGTCTCAGATAATTTCAGATGAAGCTATAATCATTCACTGCACTGAACTGGGGTTGTTCTAATATAAAGGCATTTAATTACAACCGTCACTTGAGGTGAGTGGAATCTTCCAATGGTAGTATAAAAAAAAAGAGGGCGGGGCAAAAGAATCTCAGACGGAGTAGGTCGGAACACCACAAGGAATCACTGCGACAGGGTGTTGTTCTTGTTGTTTTTGGCATACCCATGTTAGAAAAAAATTAGATTTGGAAGTAGCGACCGACTAGTACTGTGACGCAACAAAAGTTGCAATTTTTCCGGAAAAAAACCTTTTGTCCCACCTCATAATCATGTAATCGATTTGGTTCCCGAGGCTGGGATTCCATATAGATGCGGATGTCGTAGCACAAGGAATGCTGCGGATCATAGGAATACAAAAAATGAAACGTGCCAATTAGCTGTAATCGCGTTTTAGGAGATAGAGACAAAGTTCGTAACAGCGAAACACTTCCAGATAAAAAGGAACGAGCACTGAGAAGGCAGAAGTACCACACGTGCCAATGCGGCAGTGATACAGACCCATGGCAAATGACTCCATGGAATATCTTCTTCATCAAGCGGGTTATGTCTTTATTCGTGAGTGCTCGATATTGCGGCTTTGATCTATATATATATTAATTTTCTCCCATAAAGAATCGCCAAAGTGCGCTCTTTTCCCATCCATGACGCACACTGCATCCGCAATAATGAAATCCCAGCCCAATGAGATGGAATTGCGTGAGTATAATCCCCGTTCGACACCGCCCACCCCTGGAAGTGTCAGGGGTATTATGGTTTGGGGGTGTAGCGCCGGACGCCATCCCAGGCCGCCGACGCCGCAGGAAAACCTTAGGCGTTAGCGCGATTAACTCTTTAAGCTTCATCCGATTGATCCGAAGCTTGGGACACATGTCCGCCCCTAGTCCAATCCGGATGAGTCCGAAACGGGTTCAATTGAATGCTTGGGGCCGCTAATTCGCATAATTGTACGCGAAATTTTTATGTTAGTCGGATGTTGAACGAACTGATGGTGCCCTAGGGACTATTAGTTTGATCCCGAACAACTGTGGAGGTCATTTCAATGTAATCGGAGGTCAAATTGCATTAATATATGTGATTCCAAACTTCTGGAGATTTGAACGAAACTTGGTAGGATGGGGACTTCTACCCAGTTCTTCCGAAAAATGTGTAGGTCAATTCAAGGTCAATCGTGGGTCAGATTTGCATATTTT
Organism: Sclerodactyla briareus; assembly: GCA_026419785.1. NCBI lineage: Eukaryota > Metazoa > Echinodermata > Holothuroidea > Dendrochirotida > Sclerodactylidae > Sclerodactyla > Sclerodactyla briareus. The sequence continues at coordinate 190,438 of JAODTK010005819.1, read as the reverse complement.
TATGTTACTTTTGTAACTTTCATGGATTACAACAAAACTTGGTGAAGGAGAGGCTTCTGGTTCTGACCGAAAAATGGAGGTATTTAGGGCGTTTAGATACCTCTTTCCAATGATTGCTCAAAGCGGGTATACACGTGGGCGTTTTTACCCGCCTACACATTTCAGTTGTACATGGGAAATTGGGAGGACTCTTCTGTTAGACTCTTGTGAAAGGCCTTTGTTTTGGTGGAAAAAAATATGGGCCAGCGTGCGAGTCTCTTCCTTCGCGCAAGTCGAATTAGAGGCCTCCTCGGAATTTGAGTGACTTGCTCTCCTGATCTCCCAAAGAGTTTGGGGAGGAAAATGATGTTCGGATTCTGTCTTCGCCCCTACGTGATTATGCTCACTAGAATATACATCGTTAGCAGAAAAGTTCTAATAGTGATACATCCCGTAATGCGGTTTAGGCCTAGACAGCGACCTATACAGTTATACTTTGTGCTTTTTACCAAGGGTTAAACAGTGGTTGAAGTACCATGTGGAAGAACTCATCTGTCAGTAGCGCAGGTTTAAAGCAAAAATTTAGTTAAGCGGTTTCCCCCCCTTGAGGGATATTCACTTTGCTCGCAACCGCCAATTATAGCGCATTCGGCTATCGCATCGGCCACTGTATTTTAATATTAAATAAGCAAACCATGCAGGCTGAAAATCTCGGTGAGTGATACATACTTTCTACATAGGGCACTAGGTTCACTATTCGAAATTATGGTCTGTCGGATCGGACCGAGTTTTCAGGCAGCCGCGCTTTGGGTCGACATATAATAATAATAATATCTGGTTTCTATATAGCGTTTTCCCAAGGTATGCTCAAAGCGCAGTAAAAGGCTACCATGATCATTAGTGATCTCACACACGATAATATTAGAGCACGCAACTCTTGCTTGTGACTCCTCCCGAAGCACGTTTCAGTAGGCTGCGTCACTTATCGTGTCCCCTGGAGACTTCCCAATACGGCTGCCGCATACAGCCGCTCAATACTCTTAACACACCTCACATACCCACTTAACACGGGGTGGCGTGGAAACTCCCAAAGAGACAGGCCTGTCTCCTGAAAAACAAGGCCTGTCTTCGGCGGAAAAGTCCTCGGGCTCCAATGGCTCCGAACTCGCAATAATGGGTTTTGGCAGTTGGGCTTTACCACGACGAGCTAATACGCCGCAATAACTGGGGGGTTTCTGCCCTTTTTTTGGGGGGGGGAAACAGAAAACCCACGCAATTTGGCGTATTAGCGGAGCATTGGAAATCACAATTAATTTTAACGAGCTTAGCTTATTGTGCGGATTGAGAAAACGTTTCATGGTCCCTTAGTTGATATTATCCTCGGTAACCTTCTTTCACGTGTATTTAATGACCGAACGAAAGCGTAAGCTAGGAAATGACATAGCCTATTTTACGCGCGTACTTTACGAACCTGGACTCATTGATCATTATTGCATTTAATTAGCATAGTAGAGAAGCTGTTTACGTTGACAGAACATACGTCAAAATAAGCTGAGGTAAGAAACTGTTGCGAGGCACAATCATCCCAAATACATCGGGCGGGCAGTCTGACTCAGAATGCTGCATCGTCTTGTGTTAAACACATCCATAAGGGACATTTAAGGTTCAGGAGGGCTATGAACAATAATAGTCTTAAACTAACTGATGCCGGCGATGACAAGTCTTCAACAATGAGGTGTGGGTTTGGCAACTGGCTCGGATATTTAAAAAGTCGTCTAGTTCCGGTTGCAATAGCGTCAAGTTGATTTGATTCTTTATTAAAAGTAGGAGGAATCCCTCCTCGCTGACGCAGGCATCGGTGTTGCACAATGGACTTACGTAGGACCTACGTAGACGAAGGACAGGACAGACAGATGTATAGACAAACTACTCTCTATAGCAATCAGGAGCTATCTCCATGTCTAGTTATCGAATCAAAAGTAAAGCAACACATGTGCACAGCACAGTTCGGATATAGCGCGCCGTCTTAACTTACGGAGATCTGGGTGCGATCCCGGTCAAAGTCACACCAAGGTATGATGCTGGGACGAGGGGGGAAAAGTTGGCAAGTTGCTTCCGATCTGATTAAAGCATATGACGCACAAGTAGCCTTAGTATCCTGTATAAAAAATAAAGACGAGAAATACAAAAATACTACACATGCCACGAGCGCAAGATACATCATCGTTGAAACCCGACGAAGTCACGAGGATAAAAAAATGAGCAACAACGTGTTTTGTTCGTTCTTCTTGGAGTAAGTTCGTGTCTTACGCAAATCGAAATATGTACATATCAATTTATAATCGATCAAGATTCATTTAATTACACACTCAGATGAGAGAGCACTTACGCAGGCAAAAATTTACTCATAAGTAGCATTCAAACCAAATTATGTAAACGTTCATATGAAAATATAAATATAGGTATCTTCGATGGATGATTGTACAATACTCCTAATATAGATACACGTATTACAGAAGAACAAAGATGAAACACAGCACGAGCGTCTGGACAGACGGTGATACAAGTAGGGAACAGCGTCGCCAACATATAGATACAAATTAGACAGAATGTTGAGTTAAGTATCGTGACGGGAGATGAAAAAGCACGGTTTCTACCTAAGGACCTTAATATGAAAAAACGAAATGATTCATGCTAGCTATTATCAAAGAATTTATATAACGGTGAACCCTGAAATGACAGTTAGGAATAAGTTGCATTCGTCAAAAGGAGCACAAATAATTTCGCTTCCACTTGAATTGTACAGGCCCGACGAGCGCCGATTATTCGACACGTGACGTCACGCACCGCGTTTTCTACCAGACACTACAGACGATACAGACTTTTTAAAGACCCCACCCGGAATGTGATTTTAGAGATTAAACGTGGGGGGGGGGAGCAGCCGTCACCGAAGTTGATCGGGGCTGGCCGTCAGTGGTTTTGTGGAGCTGTACTCCCCACCCTGATGGACCTTGATGCCACTCTATTTGTAGTTTTGCGATACTTTTTAGCTTGGGCTGTCCCCCCCCCCAACCCACTCCCCTGCATTCACCTCGCTCATGATAACGACGTAGAATGATATAACGCACCTTTCCACTCCTAAAAATGTTTGTGGTACCCGCACTGCACCTATCCCGGTTCTGTGTGGCAATTAAAAAAAACCAATCCTTGGAGCAAAGGACATCTCAGACGAGTAGTCGAGAACACCACAAGGAATCACTGCGCAAAGGTGTGTCTGTTGTTTTTGGTATACCAGTTATAAAACTTAGATTTGCAGTAGGCCGCCTGTCTGTGATCAGAAAAAAGTTGGCATTTTCGGAAAAAAAAAAAAAACCCTTGTGTCCACCTCAGCATTCGGAATTCGATTGGTTCCCGCGCGATGGGATTCCATATAGATGCGGATGTCTATGCCTACAAGGCATCATGCGGATTCATAGGAATACAAAACATGAAACGTGCCTAAATTAGCTGTAATCGGTTTGAGGAGCTTAGAGACAGTTTGTAACAGCGAAACATCTTAGATAATAATAAAAAGGAACGAGCACTGAGAAGGCAAAGACGAAGTACAACGTTGCCAAGCGGCCGTGATTACCGCACCATGGGCAAACTGAACCATCCATGGAATATCTTCTTCATCAAGCGGGTTATCGTCTTAGCGTGAGTTGCTTCGATTATTTGCGGTACTTGGATCTATATGATATTTCATTCCTCCCAAAGAAATCGCAAAGCTACTGCGACTTTTACATCCATGCCGCCACACTGCATCCGCAATCATGAAATCCAAGCCAATGAGATGAATGCGTGATTATATATCCCCGCGGACAATGGAAGTGTCCGGGGGATGGATGGTTTTGGGGGTGGAGCCGCCGACGCATCCCAGGCTCCGCCGCCGCCGCCGGAAATTAAGGCGTTAGCGCGATTAACGCTTAACGCTTCATCCGATTGATCCGAAACTTGGGACACATGTCAGCCCTAGTCAATCTCGGTGAGTCCGAAACTGGGTTTCACGGCACAATGCTTTGGGCGCTAATCGCAGAAGTACGCGAAAGTTTAAAGTTAGTCGGATGTGACGAAACTCGATGGGTAGGGACTATAGTGATCCCGAAAAATGTGGAGGTCATTTCAAGGTCATGGAGGTCAAATTTGCAAAACATTGATTTCCCCAAAAACTTTGTTTCAGATTTGAACGAAACTTGGAGATGTGAACTTTTTAAAGGGTTCCGAAAAACATGAAGGTCATTTCAAGGTCATCGTGGGTCGATTTTTGAATATTTTATGTTACTTTTTGGTACCGTTCATGGATTACACAAAACTGGTGACATGAAGGCTATCCTGGTTTCTGACCGAAATGGAGGTATTTATGGGGGGTTAGATACTTCTTTCCAATGATGCTCAAAAGGGGGAATACACGTGGGCGGTTCACCGCTTACACAGTCATAGTGGTTACAGTTGTAACTGTGAGGCTCTTCGTGTCGTCTCGTGAGCTTGTTTGTGATTGAACAAAATATTGGAAGGCGAGTCGTCCTTCGCGCAAGTCGAAATAGAATGGCCTCTCGGCATTTGAGTGACTTGGCTCTCGATCTCCAAAGATGTTTGGTGAGGAAAATCGAGTTCGGCTTCTGTCTCGCCCCTAATCGTGATTTGCGCACTCGAATAATAATCGTTAGCAGAAAGTTCTAATCGTTTTATACCCTCCAGTTAAATGAGGGTTAGGCTAGATAGACCTAATCCTCTAAAGTATATTTTTTGTGCTTTTTACAAAGGTGTTAACAGTGTTTGAAGTACATTGGAAGCAACCTCATACTGCATACGCAGGTTTATAGGAAAAAATTAGTGTAAATCTGTTTTCCCCCCTTGAGGGCTATTCCCTTTTGCTCGAACCGGCAATTATTAAGCATCGGCTATCGCACGGCCACTGTATTAATAACTAACTAAGGCAAACCCATGCAGGTGACCTCGGTGAGTGATACATCACTTTATACGTAGGGCCGCTAGGTTCCACTATTCGGAAATTATGGTCTGTCGGACTCGGACCCGAGTTTCAGGCAGGCCGCGCTGGGTAGCCACTTATAATAATAATATATCTGGTTCTTATATAGCGTTTTCCCAAGGTATGCTCAAAGCGCAGTACAAATCTACCCCTGATCATTAGTGACTTCTCACATCCGTACTATAGAGCACGCACCTCTGCCTCTGTTCTTTCCCGACGCACCTTTTCAGTAGGCTCGTCACTTCATCGGTCCCTTGGGGATTTCCAACAGAGCGGCCCATACAGCGCTCAGGACTCTAAAAGTCACCTCACAAATACCCACTTTTAACACGTGGGTGGCGTGGAAGGAAAGTCAGAAGACATGCCCCCTTGTCTCCTGAAAAAAATGCCTCGTATTCTGCGGAAAAGTCCTCGGCTTCCAATAGGGGCTTCCGAAATCGCAATCAATGGTTTGCAGTCTGGCGCTTTACCGACTGAGCTAATACGCCGCATATAATTGTCTGATTGTGGGGTTATATAAGAAACCCCACGCATTTGTGCGATTAGCGAGCATGGAAACTACATTAATTTTACGATCTTAGCTTCTTGTGGTGATGAAGAAAAAAGTTTCTGGTCCTAGTTTGATAATGATCTGGTAACCTCTTTCCGTGGATTACTGAAGAACGAAAGCAGTTAAGCTTAGGAAATGGACATAGCCTATTTACGGCGCTTAACTTTACGAACATGACTATTGCTCATATGCATTTAAGTAGCATAGGTAAGCGAAGGCGTTTACGTTGACAGAACATACGTCAAAATAAGCTGAGTGTAAGCAAACGACCTTGTCGAGGCAAAATATCCCAATACATCGGGCGTGCAGTCTTGACTCAGACTGCTGCATTGTCTTGGTTAAGACACATCCAAATAAGGACAATTTAGTTAAGGAAGGGTTAGAATAGAACAATAATTCGTCTTAACTAACTGATGCACGGCGATGATCACGTCTTCCAACATGAGGTCGTGGGTTTGGCACCTGGCTAGGATATTTAAAAAGTCGTCTAGTTTCCGGTTGCAATACGTCAAGTTGATTTGATTCTTTATTAAAAGTAGGAGGAATCCCTCCTCGCTGACGCAGGCCATCGGTGTTGCCAATGGACTCAGTAGGACCTCGTAGAAGGAGGACAGACAGACAGATGATAAACAAAATATCTCTAATCAAATAGGAGCTTCATCCACCCATGTCTAGTTAGTCGAATCACAATTAAGCAACCACACTGTGGCAAGCACAGTGTTGATATAGCGCGCCGTCTTAAATTCCGAGATCTGGGTTTCGAAATCCCGGTCAAGTCACACCAAGCGTATGATGCTGGACGAGGGGGGAAATTTGCAAGTTGCCATCTGATAAAGCATATGCCCGACAAGCAAAGGAGCCTAGTATCCTGTTATACAAAATAAAGAACGATACATACACACATACACACATTCACACAAGTATACATCACTTGAAACCTCGACTGAAAAGTCATGAGAAAAAAAAAAATGAGCAACAAAGTGTTTGTTCGTTCTTTCTTTGGGAGTAATTTTCGTGCTCTTCAGCACAATCGAATATGTACATATCAATTATAATCGATCAATGACTTCATTTACATACACCCACCTAGATGAGGACAGGGCACTTAGCATGAACAAAAATTACTGCATAATTAGCATTCAACCAAATCTATGTAAACGTTTAATTAAGAAAATAAAAAGAGGTCTTAGATGAGCGAACTGATTTACAATTACTCCATAATATAGATAACAGTCTTACAGAAGGGAGTTCAAGATGGAAAACAGTTTTCGTAAGAGGTGAACAAGTAGGGAACAGCTGTAGCCAACATATATATAATTAAGATACAACAAATTAGACAGAATGTTGAGTTAAGTATCGTTGCACGGGCCGAGATAAAAACACGGTTTCTACCAAGACCTTAATATTTAAAAACGAAATGATTCTGCAGCATTATCAAAGAATTATATAAGGCTGCACCCTTGAAATGCAGTTAGGAAAAAAAGTTTGCATTAGTTCAGAGGCGGCCACAAAATAATTTCGCTTGCCCCTATGAATTGTACAGGCCGAACGAGCCGCCCGATTATCCATGTGACGTCACGACACGTCGTTTTATACAAGTACACGTACAGCCGATACCAGACTTTTTAAAGACCCCACACGAATTGTGATTTTTAGAGATTAACGTGGGGGGGGGGGGGGAGCAGCCGTCACCGAAGGATCTGGGGCTGGCCGTCAGGGAGTTTTGTGGAGCTGCACTCCCCACGATGGATCCTTGATGCCACTCTATTTGTAGTTTGCGATAATTTTAGTTGGGTTCGTCCACCCCCCCCCCCCCCAACCCACTCCACTGCATCACTCGCTCCATGATAACGACGTTAGTCATGATATCACGCAATCATTACACTCCTAAAAATGGTTTTGTGTAACTAGACATGACACCATCCGGGGTTGTGTGAGCCATGACACAATCATTGGTATATTGCACAATTTGTGTATATATTTGTTCACACAACCTTTACACAAAGCTATGTGTTAATTATCTCATACAACACCGAATGAGTGTGCTAGTTGACAGAGTGTTGTTTGTGAATTCACATAATGTTTTTAAGAGTGACCGGGGTGCTATGGAATATACACTTTGAAAAGACATGATTAAACACAAGTTACGGTCAATAGTACCTTAAGTACCGTACACGTTACTGTTAGATTAGTGTACGGTTCAGCTGCTCTTTGATTCGCTTCACTATATTGACGCGACTCCCTTCCCTCGATACAGACCACCCCCCCCCCTCCCGCCCCCCTCCCCCGGTGAGTCACCCCAGAGAATAAACGCCGTTACGATTATAGCATAGCGGTGTTTATACCGAAATATTTCCAGATGCCTCACCAGATGATAGCCACATGCAAAGCCTTTCTAAAGACGGAACATTTTCCATTCCCCATAGTATGATTCAGCTATCATATTTTATTCATACTGATTATAGCTTCAGAAAACGGAAAGCATTTTCCGTACCCTCAACTCCCATCACGGAACCGTGACTATCAGAATTTTTGCCCAGAAATTATTTATCGCCTTGAGACTCTTGTGAGTCGACAGAAATGACCATACCCGATTCGCATTCCAAATGGAGGACCAGTGTCCCTCATGTTGCGTCCTCAAACTCTTCATGAGGTTTGAACCCATCACCGATGAGCTGGAGAAACGGACCAATCGAATGACCACAAGTACCCTGGCATGTCTCACTAACTGGCTAAATCTCCTCATCACTGCCAACTGTTTCCCTGGAATGTACGGTTCACAAGAGACTGGACAAGTTCCGTACGTATCCTGTTGGCATGCATGATATTCATCATCCGAATAAATGGAACGGGCACTGGCATAGTTAGGCAAGGATAGTGACCCAATGCGGTCACGCGGCATTATGGAACATCGTCCTCCATAGGCATTTCAAGATCAATCGACCCTCGCAAAACTTTTATTTTTACATTCATTTACGCACACCACATTCACACCTATAGAATATCCTACGAAGGCACCGAACCCGCTAAGTCTGTTGGGTGCTTCTTTCAGTTTTCGGCCCCATCGGCAGCTGATCCTATAAGCCGACTCAATGACAGCTGCGTTCGGTTCTTCTGAACCACAGAAACCTACCCCTCCCCCTCAGTATTTACATCTGTTTCATGTTTCTGACGTCACGTGACGTGATTGCGTCATCCAATTTTCCGTTCGTCTGCGAGATCAGACGTTCATTAGAGAAAGAAATCATCACAACGTATGGTACGTCGGCGAGCTTCTTCCTTGACCGCTTCTCTCTGGAAAGAAATAGAAATTGAAAAATTTATGGAACACAACGCATGAAAAATATCTAGTCTAACCAGAGCTCTTCTGATTGAAAAAAAGGTGCCTACCTAGAATATATAGTAATTCTCTTCAACACTATGCACCCTATCCATGTGGTAATTAGGGACCCTGAGAGATAAAAACACAATATCTACCCGAGAGAGTTCTTTATCATTTTCTGAAGAGAGGTTGTTTTCGCAGATTCGAACATATGTTTTAAGAAAAAGCGTTAGCATGATTTTTACTAAAACAATATGTGTTGAAGTGGGTGTACAAGTGTGTGTGTGGTGGGAAGGGGGGGGGGGGGGGGGGGGGGTTGCGCGAGCCACTGTTGTGAACCGCAATAATGAGAATGTGTTCAACATCAGGAAACGCGCCTCCACTCGTATCCAGACTTAACAACAAATCGGCTGCCAGCTAGCCTGGGGTAAACAGTTTAGGTTCGGTTTGCCAGCGAACCAGCTCATCTGGGTTGCTGCTGCGTCTCACCCACTCCGCTGTGATATTAATCTGCATAGTTTCACGCTGGTAAGGGAATCCTGCCCGTCCGGGTAACACTGGAACCCATCGTCTGGACACTAACAGCATATGAGCTGGAACCGGGGTGTCGGATAATGAACCCCTATAGCTAAGTGCTGTCCGAACTTACTATTTCCCCATGTCTATTGTGGATATTAAGGCCTCTCACCATGTTTTATTTGTGCTCTATTTCCGAGGCGCCACAAGGGTTGTTTGTAGAGGAGGTAAAGAGACGTGATTGCGCCCCAGAAGCTGAACCATCACCTGATATTTTTTTAAGACATCCTATATGTAATTGATAGCTCACTCCACGCCCTGTGACGGCTCTTCTTTATACCAATTTTTTATTCAATGGCTTTCAATTTGCCCGTCTGATTTGGTATCACTCTATCATTTGATCTGTTTTAAATTCAGTTACCTTCATTGGCGCCCCTGGCTGAGTAGAGTGGGAGACTGCCACTCTCTTACCTCCCGCCCCCCCCCCCCCCCTTGTGAGGCAACTGCCTATTCCAAACACTCCTCATCATAGGATGTCAATACAGAAAGGGCAAAACAGTTACAACCAGAAATGTCACGAGACCTATCTACCACCCAACCCAACCTAGCCACCCACACCACCCCTCCTATTTTGCCGTTTACGTTTGCGAAGTTCATCGGTTATTTTGTACAATCTACAGCGATAAGTGGTCGTTATTGATGTCCTGCCTTACCTGTTCGGCCCGCTACAGCGTCGTGGTAGCTGGGTGGTGCTCCCCGGTAGTCGGGATGGTACTCCGCTGTTGGCGAGGTGCACCCCTCGCTCTGAGGCTCAACTTTAACCACCCCAATCTGCGACGGGTGATAGTCTGTTAGATATATACCTGATGACGAAAGAGAACGCAGTTTAAAACCCAAATCCTTTTTCGTGGTGATATTCTTGCTCTCTCAATATTGTGAAGAATAAAAATGATTTGACTGATAGGTTCGAACCCCCATCTCAATGGCTTTTGGCTTCCACACAGTCTGGCCAATGATGCCAAGGAATCAAGTATCGCATGGAGGGGAGCAGGACGGACGCGGGAATTTTACGACAGGTACAAAGAAGCAAGGAAAGGGAATGCACCAGTCTTGAGGGTGCTACAATTTTCTTCAGCGTAACAAGAAGGATAGGGAGAGAATGGAACAGCGTTAGAGGAATTGAAGGTTCTTGACTGAAGTGAGTGATCTGAGGAAAACGGTTGGTAAGGAGATCAAAATGTTGAATGACACGCCCATAGAAATATTTGATAAGTAATTCGGTATAAATACCGAGTTTTTCTCAAACTATCGTCACTGCGATGTGAGATACAATGTGAACGTCTAAATAGGTAAGCGGAAGCTTCCGAGTACCAACTACAGAGTGCACTAACAGACAAACAGTGAATGAAAAAGCGTAAACATTCAAACTTTATGAGCACGAATCCTGATGTTTTCATTGAGATTGGTGAATGAAACCGCTGAAAAACATTGGTATGAACAACATCTTTCATAAATCCATTCGTGTTATAATAGTAGGGAATACAGTCTTTTATTGAACAGATATGGCCGCCAGTTTTTCAAGAGTAGGCCTTCTGGTGTCAATGCCAAGCGTTCACACATTGGGTATGTCACAAGGGTAGATTACGGGAAACGAAATATATAAATGGGATATCACGCGTTTGGGCCTCTTATTCCACGATAGTTATTTAATGAAGAACAATAAAGAGAAGACTACTTACTGCCAGTTAAGGTGTGTGCTGAGAGTGGGTGTGGGGTAGGCTAACCTCCTCTCGTGTTCCGCCCAGACAGGATGGTTGTTGTTCCCGTCGTAGTCGTGCGGGCTGGAGGGCACTGTGGTCGTGGGGCTGTTTATTGGACTGTCTTGAATCATCTCGTCCACCATCTATGAATATTCATAAATAAAATTCCATTGTCATCATTGTATGAATTGTTACGCTCCCAAAATCAATCGAATAGCATTTTGCAATTGCCTTCATCTGGGAACCGAGTATGTGGTCCTAATTCAGTCTAACGCATAGGTATGTCCGGTGTCTCCAAAACATGAGGTCGTGGGTTCGAGACCAGCTTTCTGGGTTGCAGGAATCTGTTCTGCTATCCCTCATCCCAGCTCGGCGTTCGTATTACACTTACGTGGAAGTTTGCCGAGCTCCCGCAAAGGAGGGAGGGTACTGCGAGGTTACGTTTATATAAACAAGAATAGCGCCATCAATTTACAAAGTTTCATCGGAAGCCTCGTCGACACGATTCTATTAGACACATTGGACAGACCCAAACAAGTCATTGGCAGTCCAGAGCTCCGTAATTGGGAATACAAGTTAATTTCCCCTATGCGAAAAACTGTGAATCATAAAGAATGTTTTCAATTATTTGTAAATCTCTTGAAATTTCATGGTCAGGGAAGCTCCATCGGCCACAGGCGAATGCACACATCAAAATCTCTCACTATTTTTCGTTCTTTCATCTGTAGTCTATACTGACAAGTGAGGTCACTGGCTTTTGGGGTAAAAAAGATAAAACTGACCAATCGCAATCATATTCTACCTAATACGTGAGCATATTAATACTTACATCGACAATCTCTTCGTCCGTCAAATCGCTTCCACTGGCGTTACTCAGATAATCATCTGCGAAGGAAGAACACGAAGATCTCGCGTGAAATCACTATTTGCTCGACCCCATTCAGCTTAGACAGGAAACCAGATCAGGTCAAGTACACATCAGTACACCTGTTTTGTCGTCTGGTTATTACAGTGTTAGGCTAACACCGTTGGGCTATGGCACTGGACGGTGGAAATGTATTCTGTTGTTTTGTTTGGGATTTGGTCTTGTTTTTCGGAAATAGGCTGCTCAAATTTGTCAACAAATGACTAATTATCTTTCAATGAGTCTACTAATCTTACGTTTGGCAACAATAAAAACAGAACATGCCTCAATCATGTTCTGTCTGTGGCAAGAAATAGTCGACGAAATTCGTGGATTTCTGACAGAGCATATGCAGACATGCGTAGGTATGTGTCTATGAATTATAATATCCACAATTACCTATCACTCCAATCACCGTGGACACGATGATTTCGGGAAATATAAAGAAGTTATTGATTTATTAAAGTTGAGAGGTTATTACATGCTGTTCGGATATAAGCAGGTTGAAAATGACCGTACGCGCTCTCCGTCTTTGTAGACAATTGCGTCCGTAAGTGTGGAGATCCGACGTTCAGCCATAGAACAGTAAAATGCTGTTTGAGTCAACATTAGGGCAGAACTTTTTTTGTGTCTTATAAACCCAAGGTCTTAGAAACATGGGCCATCTGCGAAAATATCTTACCATTATCATTTCAAACCGTTTTGATACGGTTCTAGGTTCTGTTGGTAGATGTAATTTTGGTCCACTGTCGAGAACCAATGCGGTTGCGCCGTCCCGAAGGAGTTCGTGGGTGGAGCGGAGAGGGGAGTGGACGGTTGCGATGACGTCACAGAGGTGGGACTCGAGAGAGGTGACTGGAAATGGCTCTCACTCGTCTGTTCGCTTTTGATCTTCAGCGGCAATTTGTCGATACCTGTATGATGGTACAATAAATGTTTGTTTTAGCCATTTCGTCGATACGTGTGATTGTTTATATAAATGCAAAAAAAACTAGTTTTTTTTCGGCCATTCCGTCGATCAGTGTGATTGGTTAACATAATGGTGCTCTAAAAACAATTTGTAAGACTCGTGCTCTTCTCGTTTGGAGTCGAGAAAACCAAACCTAGGTTTTTTTTTTTTTTTTTTTTTTACTGCCAATTCTAGATACGAATTGGCAAGCATGGTTTACAACCCTGGAAAAAGTTATTACTACTGAGAAAATGGAGCAAGTCTGTTGCAAGACCGAATTCTCTGCACTGTAAAAACAGAAGGAATTCATGCCACCTGTGTTAATAGAACCTAGTATCACAGGTCCTCACTGGACATTGTGATCTTCAGAATCTCTTGTCTTGGCAGAATTCATTATATTGTGCATTATAGGTCCTCACTGGACATTTGTAATCTTCAGAAACACTGTAAAACCATGGATCGAGCAAGGACATCAACTTGCTCGAAATGTGGGAATGAGGAGGAAACCCCTGACCACTAATGTAGGCAGGTGTTCCTTTTATCAGGTTTCGGAACGAATGTTGATAGAGTAAAACTAACCACAATCCGACAATGGGGTTTTAGTAGTTAGAGCTATCTAATTAATAAACTGGCCTTGTACTTTGTGCAGACAGGACGTCTCGCAGAGTATGATGACTTCTAAGAGCTTGTACTTCAAAGGTGTCATTTGCAATGGGCCCATTTTGTGGCCTGCGCTATGTGTCAGATATGATTGATCGTCTGACACAACCTTCCCTTAATAATAATAAGACTCGTGCTCTTCAGGTTAGCATAACAACTAATCTGGGGATAATCTTCTGATATTTGTATTGGTCAAGTGAAATTAATGTATTTCCAATGTAATCCGTCAAAACTTGGTGATTAGTCAGGTGAAATTAATATTTTGTGGATGGTTTGTTCCTGTTCAAAATGAATGGTCTCAAAAGTCAAAAAAGTGAGCTCAATTCCTGTACGTATAAAGCGCAATGAACTCCGGATATCGTTTTGAGATTCAGGCGAAATATTTGGGTGTGTACTGTATGCTTAGAAAATCGATAACAATGTTGATAATGAAGAGTTTGAACCAAATTCAATGACTACGGACCAAGAGCGCAACCACTCGGTGAAAGTTGAGGAGGGAGGGGGGGGGGGGGTAAAAACAAGTTGTGTTTTTGTTCGTTGTGTATGGATGTCCTCCTGGATGTTGGGTCACGACCCCTGACCCCCGACCCTCGACCCCCGACACCCAGTGGTTGCGCCCTTGCTAATGTCCAAGGGTAATTGTGGATGACCCTTTTCGATGTCTAGATGTGCGAAACGAGAACTCCAAGGGTTTCATGGTGGATTGTGGAAAATTTGGTCCATCCCAACCTCATGGGAGAATAGTTGAAGCAGGGGGATTTGAAGCAGGGAGGGCGATAGGACAAGGAAAGACTTTATTTGTGTATAACTGAAGCGAAAAAGGAAAAATACAATTATACGGTAGCGCGGGCATTGTGAATATGATGAATCAGAATCGAAACTATGTAGGCACCCGTCGGGTAGTCCGAGTACCATTGGTCAGTTGATCATTCATTAAGAGGAATAACAGGTCGTGTTTTTCATTTATTACGAAGGACAATACTGTAGATAACATCTCAGGTAAATAAACGTTCATATAACATATGCGCGCGCACGGCGATCGTCGCACGAACAACACCAAAACGTTACGTCATGACGGAAACTACAGGAGGCAATCCTCTTGAAAAGTCACGTGCCTATCAACTGGTAAAGAATGCCGTGAAACTGGTGTACAGGGTGTATCGAACACGGTTCGTTAGTGTCGAGACAGTCAGTTATCGGTGAACAATCGCAATCATTACCATTACAATAGTCTATGATTAGTCAAATTGTCAAAATATCGCGGAAAGGGTACTTGACACTGATCCTAATTTCCGTCTTCCTGACATGGAGGTGCGAAAAGGCTGCAGCATGTAATGTTCATAATCTACAGGCGGCCTCCACATCGTCCGCACGTGACGTCATCGATCAGAGTGAAAAAACGGACGGTAACGTCTTTGAACCTCCAAAATTGCTGTGTATGATTTTGACATGCCCCTGCTTCACCCAAGGCAATTTTAATACAAGCTATTGCATGTATATTGCTCTCGAACTCTTATACGCTAAGAACGCCCTGGTCGATATAACCAGAAATCGAAGCAATTAAACAGGCCGGAGCTACGGAAACTGGTCACATTTCGAGAGACTCCACTTACTTTGGCTGGTGCTAGATGGTGCAGCTTCGGACATGGTAGAGCTAGGCTTGGTGTCGTTAACCCGTACTTTGTTCGGTTTAGTCAGTGGCATTCTCAGTTTTCGCTTTTTGCTCGACCTGTTGGAGTCAACTGCAAGGAGAATAGAAAGAAATAAAAAATTGGCGTGTGCATGACTTCGCAGCTATGAACCATACGACGTCACAAATAGCCAAACGTCTTAGTATTGTACCTACTATATAGGAACTTGCGAGGACGCCTTTTCACACAAAATGCTGTTTATTGAGTCAAAATGATTGCCTGAGTTTATTTGAGTTACTTTACTTTACACTCACTATAGCGTCACCTTCGCGATTTCATCCACCGTGATAAAATGTTAACAGCGCGGGATTGATATAGCACAACGCTACATAGACCAACTCTTTACAGACATTTCTTGCAATGCATCATTGATCGAAAAGAACCTGCCTGGTCTTGCGGTTGGTTTGGAAAATGTTTTTTGTTTTTTAGGGAAATGTTCATTTGCCCGGACAATATTCCTCTGTACTAGTAACCTCAGTTTTATCCTACAGTTTGCAATTAGGCAACGCAAGTCAACGTGCTGCACGCAGATTGAATATCCGCTACGTTTGTAACGGTATCAATGTAGACAAAAAATCCGAAATCGTTTGGAGGAAACGGCCTCAAATTACTCACAACGCCAATCATGCATGCCTTTCCTATGTCATGTTCCCAAATGTCAAGCACCGAATGTTTTTATTCCGGTGTCTTCAGCGACGGCGTTGCACGGACGAGGTCCGATATACTAATAGAACTTTAATGTATTGTTTACAGTGCCAAATCAAACGTGATTAAAATAATGTTCCTTGTGAAAATACAAAGGTAATTTGAAATGGCTCGAAACAAGGAAGTGAGGAAGTGATGGCGCGCGGGAGCTCTCGAATTTTCCAACGTGTATACGCCTATGACTTCATCATCACAAGAATCATGCCTCGCGGGGTTGGGGCTCATGATGATTATGTATACAACGGCTATCACCCACAGCGCGAGGCGACTTGGTTGAAGATAGCACACCCGGGATCGCGCAACCACGAGGATATCCCGGTTATCATGTTTCATTATTTCGTTACTTATCTTGTACGCGGATTAGGGAAGTTTGTTTAGATTTGGTCCCCGGTCCGTTCATTCCCATGCGAACCACGTGCCACCGAGTAAATTTCCTTCTGAAAACAATCCCGGCGGTGCCCAGGCTCGTAGCTCGTAAACTAACGTTTGCAGCTTCTGACTGTCTGATGCAATGGCTAATATAGGCCTACAGGAAGATACCCGCACCTTCACAGAGTTGAAAGGCGTGGGAATGTTGTCTCATTGAAGTGCAAAGAAAAATACTCAAACCTGGTCTAGTTTCGTTCTATAACCACTGCCCCTCGGAACGAACGAAATACTTTCAATTGTGTCCTTCCCCTCCATAGTGCAGCCAGGGAGTCGTACACCTTCACAACGTTATTCCCATGTGTGGCACTGGCCGTTGGAAAAAGCGAAATCGACAAGGTGGAGGGAACTCGGTAGACGAGGAGCAGTTGACGGGCACATATGCAGTAGTTATCCATATATGCAGATTCCTAACGGGACCGCTAGCTATGGCCTATATACCCTCTCCATTATGCACTCATTGCTTAATACGATGAGACTTAGTCACATCGATGTTTCCAAAGTTCAATAAAATTTCAAATTTTGCTATAGACGATAAATGTCTCCGCCGTCGAAGATCGTGTGAGCGCCATAACTCGGCACATTTGTCCGCCATAGGGAAGTCTCGGATGGGTTCGAAAGTGGGCGTCGCCAGATGCCGGGCTGCTACCTTTGCAATTTGCATCAGTCTCACCATTTTCAAAAGTCATTTTGATGTCGATTTGCTAATTTATGCAGGCTCTCCAACTCGGTCGCATTCGAACAAAACTTGGTGTATATAATTTCGGGTCCATTCGAAAACCTTTCAAGATAAAATTAGATTGCTATGGCACCCACTGATTGATCAAAAGTGGGGATAAGCACGTCGGCGGTTTATTACCCTCCAGCTTATGTCCATTTCATTCATGCCCTAGTTTTTCCCTCTGTCTTATTTAACATTCTACCCATCTTCTCCACGCCAGTCCCCGCTACGTTCGTTTGAAATATCTCCGTTGCAAGGGCAGCGCCCGTCGGGGAAAAATCGAGAGGGTGTCGGGGAGCGGAGGAGGAAAAATCGAGCGAATGCGAGAAAAGGAAAGAAAAAAGAGGAAAATGAAAAATGAAAACATGAAAAATGAAGGCTTTGGTGTATAGGGTAGGGGTGAGGTTGCACTATGGCGATCGACCTGCGGAACTTCCATCAGGGAAATTAGACCCCCCCCCCCCGGGGAACTCTGGCCCCCTCGTCGGGGGAATCCTGGCGCCGCCACTGCTTCTTTGATCTCAACTACCGTATGCACACTGTGACTATGTATTCAACCTTTTTTGAGTGCACAGCAAACTGTCACTTTCCATGTACCGGCACACGTGCATATCTATAGCGTACTTAGATGGGCAATAGAAGGCTGCTCTTTTAAATGCTCTTTTGGAAGCCCAACTGTACCTGTTTTCGGTTTCGTTGCCCTTTCGTAGGCAGTCTGGGAATATCAAACGGTTAGACCTTGTAGGCGTCATTCCATTGTCTTGCTTGTCACGGAGGTACTCCTGTCGGGTAGGGAATTGATCGCACAACGAAGTAGCCTTCCACATTTTCGGGTTCGCTTTCGGAGTACGGTCGCGGGGGTTATTTATCGCAAGAAGGAGACATTGTAGGGATTTATTATTATTAAACTTAAACCAACTGTGTCGTTGGCCATAATGGTCTTCTTTGTCTCTCAAACCTCGGAATTCTCGAAAGATGATGATGATGATGTGAGATGGTGATGATATAGTTTGTTCCGATATACCGTCTGTGACGTCACGTAAAACGGCATGTCATGATTTGCGGGGGTTGCGGGACGAACCTTCCTGTTGGAGTGCATCTACTGACTATATACCAGCAGAGATTAAATCTCCCGACGGCAAGGTGGATCCTGGCGACACGTGACCACGTGAGAACGTCATTGGGAAGCTCCATCAGAAGAAAAAAAAGGAGACCGCCCCCGTGTCTCGCCTGGTTACGCGATCAGTGTTTTCATCTATTAGGCACCATGGAACAATTAAGGCATTATGAGTGCTTTTTTTAGGTTCTGGTATTAGCAATTGACAGAAACGCCCTACTATTCAGTGACCAATATCAAATCCGTAAGGACTGCTTATTGACAATGTCTACCATATACGTTTTGTGGAAATGTGTAAGATGCCTAAATTATGCAATTAGAACAATAATCAACTTCTGTTGACCCATTTTTCACTTCACTTATCTCAGGGTACCAATTGTGAACCACCACTAATTACATTCATCGGAACTCAACAAAATTCAACAAACATTAGCGTGAATCAAGCCATTGAACACAATGCAGACCCTACTGAACTGATTCAATGTTAACATTTGGCGAGGATAAAGGTAGACCAAAGCTCATAGTGGAAGCTAGTTCCTATCCAAAAAGCTTGTCTGTTATCCTTCAGTGTAACCATAAGATCCATTTAATACTGGTCTCCCAATGGAGTTATTCTCCCCCCCCCCCCACCATATCTTCACACACAAGAGCTTCTGCAGGTGTAACCTGGCCCCCTTCATTCTTGAATAGGTGCCGGGAGTAAGTGAACAAATGACTGAGTGTTTACACTTTATGTGTCAGACAGAGTAGGGGCCAGAGAGGTTATGGACAGCAGGAGTGAACCGCAAGGTAAAAAGGCAGGTTTTGACAATATATGAAATCTCTGTCTGTGCACAGATAGGTACTAGTTAAGATGATGGAAATAACATGCTGAGGGGTTGAAATGAGTAAAAGTCGCAACATTTTTTAATGGATAGCATGCTATAATAATGTTGGGGGGGGAATTTCAGCATCATGCTGGGCAGCTAGAGTGCCCCAAGACTATACCATTCTTAAAAAGGTATCATACAGTCTCTGGAGGTTGTTGGCAAGACTGTTATTATTTGACAGTTTTTGGTCCTAAGTGACCTTAATTGACCTTTGATTACATAACCGTTTTTATGATATGTACCCTTTATCATATGCAGCCATGTCCCAAAATGCAGCCATACACACCACAGTCACTAGAAATGATTGCAGCAAATGTTATTATTTGGCAGTTTCTTGACCTCGAATGACCTTAATGACATGAGTTTTGTTATAAATGCTTTGCCTCATGTGATGCACCAAGCCCCAAAAGCATTATGTAATCAGGTACACATCCTCTATGCTATCGCCCAAAGGTATTAAATCAACCTTTTGCCCCTTGTAACTGAAGACCAGGTGTCAGATCGAAGTCGGGAGTGGTTTTCGTCTAGTAGCAGACAGAGAACTATCACCATATCAAAACGCAGTTTCTAGTTCTTTGGCCTGTAACTCCTACATAAGCACATTTTCTTACAACTTGACCTTTGACCTTTTGACCTTGTCATAGATTTTTTTGATTACTGAACCCCAAATTACATGACCACTGATCTCTACGAGCACCCTAACTGCATTCATTCCAATTTGTTCTGGCCATTTAACAAACTTCGAAAATTGTCGTACTTTATGCAACTTATTCACATGTAAATGACCTTAAGTGCCTTTACACTGTTGTTAAATTATCGGGATCAAAGGTGTAACCATCTCCACCAAGTTTCATAGGATTCAACCCTTCAAATATGCATAATTTATGCAAATGGGACTAGGTGAATTCGGATTCGTAACTTAAATGACCTCGGGTTTTTGGTGCCCTCGTCCTACTGTAAAATTCATTGGACTATTGATACACCATCTCCACCGAATTTCGTTCGAAATCCAACAACTTCAAAAATCTCGCAGAAATTATGCAATTGGACTACTTAAAGTCTATATCTGCCAGGAATCTAATCAAAATCATTCCGTGTACTCTTCATAGTTGTTTATACTCCGAACGGCATCACCAATGCATCTACGATCAAGAGATATCTTGTACACAAGCTCCCGGGCAAATTTTCGTTTGTAAATATGCAAATTTATGCACAAGGAATGGTCTTTCGGACACAAGTGGTGCACAGCGCAACTCTTCATCGCGCACCTCCATAAAAAGTTCCCAGCATGATGGCTTTCACGGTTCATAGATCTCGAACCGCACATACGGCCCGACAGACGACAGACACAGACAGACAGACGACAGACAACAGACACCACACAAAAGTGACCACTATGTCTCTCCCTTAACAAAGTTCAGGCGAGACAAAAACGTCCGAATATGAAGAACCGAGCGCACATCCCATTTAATGAAAGTAAAAGTTAAAGAGTGCGTATCATTGTTTGATCCGTTTAAACGTCGATCGAGAGTATTTAGTTCCTCTGATCGGTATAGTTACCTCTGAAGATCGGTTAATTTTATCATTCTGGCTGATTTATGAAGACGCAGATGAAAAAAGGACGTACGTCGTCACTATGCCACGAAAAAAAAAAAACGTGTTCAGTTGAATTGAATTTAGTGGATTGGGTAAAACTTTTTTTATCAGATCTCGAATTTGAACGAGATCTGCAATTTGTTTCCAATTTTGCAGGATGAATAGCAGCCCAGAGATCTGTTCTTAAATTTAGCAAATGAGTAAAGAGCAACTCCGTGTATGACGGGGTTCTCCCCCTTGATAAATTTGAAATGTCAAAACATGATGTTTCCATAATATTAGAACGATGCTGTGCTGGAAACGTTTTGTCCACTGCACTACAGGTGCTATATCCAGCAATTCAGCTATTTCCCTGTATCATTGACATAACAATGTTCGAAAAACATTTCGTTTTGGCAGGGGCGTAGTACCGTGAATATTAATTTAGCTTTATATTCGAGCTTCTAAAAACACGCAGCCGGTTCAAGGGCAGCGGCGGTCGGTAGCAGTTTTCTTGCCAAGGAATTATCGTATCGAAGGATCAACGCCCACTGAATGACTGTCTGCCTATACGAAATATAACGATAATTATCACTAATAAAACTTGTCCTCCAAGGCCACGACAGTATATCCAAATTCCCAGAAAACGCGTGAAAGAATAGACATCTGCTCAACAACCCCGCGTCGATCTAAGCGCCCTGGCTGTATTGCTAGGTTTAAAATCCGGCCGAATTTAAGTGACTTTGTCGACTAACCAAAAGCTAGCGCACACTATTATGGTCGATAGGCTTACGCTTGGGAAGGGATTCTTGTCACTTTTCGAATAATTTCATGCCTTCTACCAGTGTCATCTCCCAGTTCGCCCTGTGGGGTCAATTATATAATTCCTTCCCTGTTTGAAGCTAGCGGGTAGCCAGGCCGCGTCAGCCTGGGTTGCCAACTTGCCCAATATAGCCGAAACAGTGAAGGACACATACCATATCTGTAATAGTTCATCTTTGCATTGAGCATCTGGGAAAGCGCTACAATGACGTTCAACCCATTGATTGATTGATTCGAACTTTATTTGAACCATTGAACACAAAGTACAATATGGTAACAATAATGTAAGAAAGAATGGCTCAGGAGTCAGGAGTACTACCAGAAAGCTACTGAAAGCTTGTGATATGATAAAACCCCTCTACGATATGACGAGTAGTATTTCATCATCGTAAGTTATACAAAAGGTCTAAATACAGCGAGTCCACGGCGATGATCCAGGGTTCGAGCCACTTCTTGCTGAAAATCTACGCTCATGGACGTCCACTGACGTCAGACAAAAACCGCCCACCGAGAGACTGATATTCGGAACTGATTTTTGCCCTGACATACAAGCGACCGACATACCGTACCGTGTTTCAGGCTCTGATTAAATTACTGTGACGATTTTCCTTTTTTCATCATGAAACATCTCCGTTGCTTCAATTCCGCATCTGTTTTCGACGATAATCCTTAGGTCCGGAATGTCTGGATAAGCAAACAGATATCCGCCACAAACCGATCGATATTGGACCAACTTGTAATGCGTCGGACTGACAGCCAGTTGTAAATCAACCCAGCTGCTCCCCCCCCCCCCCCACCCCTCTCTCTCTCTCTCTCTGTTTTTTCTTCAATAATTGATGATAAGTGGCGTAATCGATATGAACCACTTCCTCTTCAACCGAGCAAATCCCTATTTCCTTATAGTTTCCTGATGTCGTGCAAGTTCGGAGATAGCCTAAACCTGTGATGAGGAACCACATAGTGCATGGTATTACATAATGTCCTAAGACCCTCTTATTGTCAGACTGGCGTGGTGGAGAATTAGAGGTCATCTAATCATAGGTGGCAAGCGCGTGTTAAACTGCAAATATTGCTCGAGCCATTACAAAGAACCGAGGTATTCTGAATCAATCGTTTAAAAGTCGAAACGGCAACCCTAGGAGGGACCACGGCCTAGATCTAACATAGGGAATTTCCCGGAAAAATTACCCCAGAATACGGTACAAGGTGTACCTGGAAAAACGGCAACAACCGGCTCGGCTGGAATCCTCTGCTAATATAACCATCTATCTAAATGGGTGATGCATGTCTAGCGTAGGTTATATACATGTATAGGCCTATGTATACAATAAATTATGAATTAGTGTACCCTAGGTTAGCCTTATGAAGCATATAGGAGGGGATGAGCACAAGGTTTGTTTGTTTCGTTGGAAGGGTCCCCTCTCATGATTACTTTATTCCCGTCGGTTGAGAACAGCTACTAAAATGCCCAAGTTGTCGACAGATGGTCGACAAACTTGTGTGGGAGGTGAGGGGGGGGGGGGGGGAGGGGGGGGTGTGGGTGAATCAGACACGGGGCTCACGGACGACCATCAGGAGCCAAAGATAACCATGCACACAGGTATAGCCGCAATACGTATGGTTTGTCTCAAACCAGCAAATGTTGCCCCTTACGTCTGTACGTTTGGTTGGCATTGAGTCGTGTCCGAGACGCTTTAGATGCTGGAGTTTCTTCACGTTACCAAGTTTCGGACAAATGTAGGAACAAATCTCAATGGGAAATGAAGAATTTTTTTGTGTATTTCTCGTTCACAAGATGAAATGTATCAAGAAAGTCTCAACAATTTTTGTATGAACTTCTTTTCTTCTTCCTATTATAAATGCGCAGACTTGCAGAATTTACTTCCTTGAGTCTAGCTGGCGGCCATTGCATCGTTTCCCCGCGACGTCAAAACTTTACTCAAAAGTGAATCGGAATAACTCAACATTTCTGACCGAGTTCCACTTTTAGCCGATACGACGCCCGTATGTTTACATACATGTTATACACTGCGCACCTATTCCCGTGTAGTATTTTACCTCCAAGCTATAACGGGCCCTCACCTGTCATAGCCTCGTGACAAGGCGTTGGCGGGTTAGATGGGAAAAGTGATATTGGAGACGTGTAATAGTTCCTGAAGTGTTTCCATCCCTTATCCCCGAGTGACAGTATGTTATTTCACCAATGCACACCGCTGAACGAATGGACTTTCCCTCCTACCACGTGACTAACATACTTTCTTAGTTCCTTACACTACCGCATCGTAAATCTCGTACAAACAGGAGGGGACATTGCTCTGTGGGCGTAGCCTTAATAAATAAAATAGACTACGCAAAGGAATTCGCAAACACGATTTCGTTGGTTAAAATCGGCTTTCGGCAACACTCACCTGCTCACGACAGCAGTGGGTATCACTAATGTCATCGTGATTAATATGAGTATCCATTCGCGTACGCATGACGGACACAAAACCGATCACGCAATACGGACCGCAGTACGGTAAGGATGCCTACTATAGAATTAGCACGGTAACCATTTTTTCAAGCACACGCATACCTAACGCATAACGGATTTATGGATGCCTAGTGGAACAGTACATGTAGCGCCCTATGCGTTATTAGGACAAGTAAAAAGAAAAACATGTTTAGCGTCCCGCTTTTTTTAAATGAGGGGGAGGCGGCCCCCCTTTTTTTGGGGGGGGGGCGACCCGACCATTGCTTATCAAGATGTTTATATACCAGATGGGTGTCCAGCATGTAAATCGAACTAATACTAATAGCCATTCATAACCAGAAATTGCATGATAACCATTTCTAAATAAAATGCAACATGAGAAATACCAGACTTAGACAGGTTTGAAAAGAGGGAAAAAGCGGGTCGAAGCAGGGTTTTGCACACTTGACATTTCTCAGAGGAGGAGGCCTCTTTTATTCCTTTTTATTTTATGGTTCTACAGGGTCTACTAACCTAAAACATGCTTCAAATTGTTCCTCCGTCAAGAGCAAATGATTCCATGGAGTTGCTGGTTTCTTATCGAGACTGTGTCATCCATACGCTCGTGATGTCGTAGAGTGCATGAGCGATGTCGGTCACGTGGTTTGATGTACTTATAATTTGTGCATGCGCGGTGGGCTCGCGAGCGTTCATGTATGTGTGATGTGTAGGCCTATGTGTGTACGCTTGTTACTTAGTAGGACTGATCAGAATTGGAACGTGGGGTCAAACGGAAATTGAGGTCGCTCAAAGTTGGTAAATTAACTTTTTCAGTGGGTATCTTCCAATGCGTGTGTACAATTTTGAAGTCTTTGATATGGCCAACCTGGATTCGAACCAAGCATCATTCATAAGGAACATGATATAATGATAGAGCATTTTGTGTGTGTTTTTTTTTTTTCATTTTATGTGAATATGTCTGCGAATGTCTCGGAATAATCCATAGCCATTTTGGAACCAATAGCTTATGTGTACACTCGTGAAAATGGAGTGTGGAATTCACAAACACTGTGTAACAGCACACCTATCGTCGGTGGTGTGTAAGAAAATACATAACACCTGTGAAACAGTTGTGTAAAATATAACACAGATTGTGCAGATTATTAAACAATGAGGTGCAATTTCTACACAACACCGGGATAGGGGGGCTAGAAACCGAATTTACGGCGAAACCGGTTAAGTTATTTATTTCATCCAATTGGGCCTAATTTATCCACTTCAGTGGAAGTATGGAGTGGTTCATATGTAGACAGTCGCATTACTCGCAAATGGTGACCGTGAAGGATATGTACGTTAAAGACCGGAAAGGGAAAAACTCACCCTATTTAGATTGCCATTGATTGCTTTGGAACTAGCAGAGATGAAAAGGGCATGCTTGATAACCCCAAAACTGGAGTCCCGAACTCCTTTCGTTTTTGTGTTATCTCTGTATCTACGTCACGAGGGAACCTGATGACTATCATTCTAAAGGAACTTCCAGCCAAAATATTAAAATGTATATGATGTGCATGAAAATTCATGCCAATCAAACCTTATTTCATGTTCGTAACATGTTCGGTTACAAAAATTAACAAATAAATCACTCACACTAATTTGGCAATTTTGCAAACTGGCAACATTTGATGACGTCAATTACAATTTGAGCGAAAACTGTAAGAAATATGTTCTTTTCCCTTATAATTGGTGGTATGACATCATAAAAAGTTTGCCAGTTTGCGAAAATCAGCAAATATATGAAATTGACGGGACCATATCTCCCCAATTGAACATGCTATGAACCTGTAACAAATTGATATTTGAATGATATTTCATTCTCTTGAACATTGCAACACCGGGAAGAGTAATCATTTGGCTGAATTTCTCTTTAAGTTTACCAGTATTAATTGCTGATCCTTTTTTACTTGATCCTTCATTACTTAAAAACGGGGCCAAAATAATTTCCCCTTCGAAGTCGATGAATGGGCGCATATATATCTTGCTAAAATTATGTACACCCACATAAAACTCAGGTTCACTATGCATGTGTAATAGAGGTTGGAAACAAAAGTAAATTTGCTTGATTTCGCATTGAGCGGGTATCTTTCTTCCCCCCGTTGATGTCATGAAGACATTGCATAATAGTAAGTTTGTCTCTTGGGGGTGGGGTAACGATACCCCCCCACCCAATGCCCGAGTGATCAATAAATTTTCAACACAAAAACTGGGTTGGCAGATGTTATTTAGCAAAATATTGCAGCAGCAGTGTCTAAGGCCAACAGAGAGGAGGGGGGGATTTGTGAGGGCGAACTTTCTTGGGTTCGACCTAACCCCCCCCACCACCCCCCCCCCCCCCCCCCCCCCCCCACCCCCGCCCCCCCCCCAAAGACCAAATCTCTCGGTACGCGCCTGAATACCAGCACGGGAAGAGGGGGGGGTGGATTACCCCCCCCCAAGAACGTCCACCCCACGTTCACAATAAAAACAAACCAAGGTTTTGATAGTGCGAGACGTGTACAGTATAGGGCCTGTTTATCTGTAGATCATTCCGTTGGCACGTGAACGTATACGGCAGGGGGGGAATAATATTTCATTACCACGCAAACAAATCGAAAAATGTTCGCTTTGTTAGCGTTCACCGTGAATCACAGTAATGCTATTCCTAAGGAAAGACAACGGCGTGGTGATCGCGGAGCTAGGTCGTGACCTTTGTCAATCTCTTCTCGACCCCCCTCGCGAGGTGTACCTTCCCACCCACGGGGAAGGCGGATGCCTTACGGATTAATCACGGTCGTTAACGCGTTGGCATACACTGTTGGCTATAGTGGGGCGATTTATACACGTGGGCACATTTAATTCTAATTTAACCGGGAATTCCTATTTTATGAATGGGTAGATAAGGTGACCTATAGTGGCACTTCCATTCACATCAAATTTTCTGATCGAAGTGAGTCGGCAAGTTAGAGGTGAATAGTCATCAAAGCCAAATAATGAACGCAAGCGGACAATATTAACAGTATACTGGTATATATGATCTAGCTATTGGATTTTCTGTGTATAGCCTATACTATGCACTAATTGCACTTAGGGTAGGTCTAAGCCTAACAGCCCTGGCCAGGTGGCCACTTGCAACTAGCAACTATATTGCTATTTGTAAACTGCAGTTCAGCTGTACATTTGAGTTTTCCTCATGATATTTTTTCCCATGGGGAAATCCAGACAAGATAATCAATCAAAACCAAGTTCACTGATTGTAAAGCCCATAGGTTACATGTTTTGTCGGGGTTGACGATTCGCGATTGATAAATCATAGTTCACCTTGATTATCGGCTATTCAGAGCAGTGGCGTAGCAGTTGGGGGGAGAGTTAAGTAAGGGAAGTGTGGGCAGTTTCCCCCTGACAAAATATTGAGAGAGGGCACTATTTTGACCTGTCTGACATCACATTTGAATCGCAAAGATAGATCACATCAAGCTTCATGAAAAAAACATTGGAAATTTGCCCAAAAATATGTAAATTAGACACATTCGATGACCTCCAGTGACCCCACTTTACTGTTGAACTAACGCGACTGAAGGTAGTTCATATCCACCAGGTTTCGTGAAAATCCAACGACTTCAAAAAGTTGCCTAAATAAGTGCAAAATAGAATACTGCATAATCATTATCTGGAATCAGTTCATGTACATTCCATATACATGAACTGTACCACTAATGTATCTATCGATCGATCATGAGGGAATCTTGTACACAGGCTTCTGATCTTATACTATTATGAAAAAAATATGCAAATTAGTATAGCCGTTCGAGCTGAAAAATAGAGCCGCACGACAAACACTCCACACTTTACCTCCATCCACACAAAATATCATCATTGAGGGGGTTCATAGTTCAACGCGCGCCACCCACACGTGCCCAGACAGGAACCACGCGGACAAAGGAAACCACAAACTCTCTTCTTGACAAAGTTCAAGCAAGACAAAAAGTGTCAACTTCTGAGTTCTGAAACACAGTTTCACTTGGAGGGGGGGCGGGGATTATTATTAAAGAAGTATCATCGTCTGATGACAACTCGCGGAAAAGCGACGGCGGCGCTCGCGCCGCACGTCACAAAAAACCCGACTCAATGCAATTCTATATAGATTACGATGCACTATGCACTATGGTAAGTCAATACAATAATAACTTCGAAAAACCGTGGTAGGTGCACCGTAACAGAATTTTCGTCACTCCGGTGGAGCTCCGGACTGCAAACCATTGATTGCGAGTTCGAAACCATTGGAAGCATGAGGACTGCAGTGGATGAGGTATGTCTCTTGAATAGTTTCATGCACGCCACCCACGGTAAAAGTGAGTAACTTGTCATGTGATTCGCGAAGAGTAGCGAGCGCTGTATAATGGGAAATCCCACGAAATGAAATGATTTGTCGGGAGTGCATGGACAAGCTATAGTGCGTGCTGTAAAGACGTGTACGAATGTGACAAAGGATCAGAAGTAATATCGGTAAAGAGCTTTAAGCATGCCTACGAAGTTGTTATAAGAGCACCGCATAATATAATTATACGGATTGACCGGGAGCAGGAAAAGCGGGTTATGTATTAATTTAGTGCCTGTTTCTCTACTGTCTGGCCTCGCCTGCCGCGAGTTAGTCGAATTAATTGAGAGTCTCGCGCTTTTAGCATAACGTGCCACTTGATATCATTGCAATGTCAACTGTTTTATAGCCCACATTTTGGATGAGTGCGAAACTGACTTCACGCTATTAGGTCACTCTGACGGTTGTCGCGGCTTGTCGCCGCTATAAAAATTTGAATAAAGTATCGAAACTAGCGTTTGAATGCGCATATCGCCGGATAAAAGCTGTCGTGCTGAGGGAAAGTTGCGAAACAATAGGACCGCTAATTATCGCCTAATTAGTCACTGTGCTACTAAAGGTTTAACACGGAAGTGACGACTCACCGGGATGACATATATTATGTTGACATATGGATGGACTTACTCGCCTATTCATCAGGGGGCCAGGAGGAATGAACATTTGATGAAATGAAAATGAAACTCCTGCTATATTAAACTGTCAATCAGCTTATCAATTAGTGTGAGCGGTTCGTATATAAGTGTATCTGAGCGTGGCCTTCAGGTGCCATTTCAACAAAAATTCTCACAATTCCGGTGTCCGAGATCTAACTTCGTATAGAAGACATGGACAGTTATCACCCATAAGGGTGTGTGTGTATTAATCTACGTATTAATATACCATATTGCGTATCACTCATTGTGATGGGTCTACTAACCTAAGTATGGACCTGATTTCAAGGTATGGGCCCCTTAACGGTGATTTGTCCCAATGTCCCAATTCCCGACCCCTTACCGGTGTTAGATTTTTTTTTCTTTTCAATGAACTAGAGACGCCTGTCACATGACATGGAACAATATAAAAAACAGGATGGTATATCGGTTATTTGAATACAAGGAATAATTTACCCAAAAGTACCTTTCTGTGTAGGCCTATTTGTTCGCCGCGTTCATTGTACAAACCCACTGAATATTAATGAGATTGTAACGCAACGCATCGGCGCAATAATACATATGATTACAACTGTGGTGGAACAACCGTCAAGGTCTTGTTTAACTTTATCAGAGCGCACACCGTCAGTACAACCAACCTACCCAAATAGGTTCCCCGTGGAGGGTTGTGAGAACATCCACCAGATCCGAGAAATCGACATTTGGCGGGATAAATTTAGAAATTTTATATCCACGACCCACTGTCAGCAAATTATAGAATACCGAAAATAAATGTTCTCCAATTGAATAGACAAGAAAGGACTGAAAAAGGGAGAACGTGGGATCCATGGAATGGTAGCATCTGAGCGATATATAACGGGGTGCGTTTTTCAGGCATTTGCGCTGTCACACTGCCGTTTCGGATAGGTCAAAGGCCAAGCCAGGTATGTTATATCGGCCTATCAACCAGAAATATTTCAGGTGTATCGATTCGGTTCCGATTTAAACAGTTGGGTTCAATGGTCCTAATAGGCAAGGGCTGGGCGAGTGAGAGAGGTAGAGGGGAAGTAGGATGCGACAGAAGTCGGGCGCAATATGTCGTTTTTTGGCTGACTTTTGTCGCAACGTTTAAGAGCTCTTTTTCTTGTCGGAAGAAAAGTCGGCCACGGCAAAAATCAAATGCGATTTCTGCAGAAATCGAGCCCGATCTTGTCGCACCGTATGAATACAATCATACTGAACTTTTCGTCGCACGCGACAGTATTTTGGTCTGCCCGACAAGGTTCAACATGTTGAACTTTGTCAGCCGAATTTTTGCAAAGCTCCCGGCACCCAGACGGCAACCAGACGATGTGAGCATTTCCACTTCGGTAAGGGAAAGAATTTGTCTTTAAATCGAATTAGCAAAATTTATTCTGGATGAAAAGTACCATAATCGTATCTTTCCTATTCTTTGTATGATATAATTAGGTTTGAAGCGGTAATTGATGTTCTATTTCATAAAAATCGACCATAAAAATAGACAGAAAAGCGTCTGTAGAGCGGTAGATTCTTAAGTCTTAAGTAAGTTACACCTGAACACTTACATAGGTACAGCACGTAGCCTAGGGTTACATTGTGGACTTAGGCCATAACACAACCTCGCTCGTTCGCAGGTCATGATTTTGAAAGGCATTTTGCATATCCTTTCAAAAAAATATATAGCATCTGGAACTTCATTCATGCCCTTTTTTTCAATTTAATTTTTTTTTATTCCCGCTGATTTTTTCAACGGAACTGGGAACTAGTCCAGACTAGACATAGGCCCCAAAATATGTTACCACTATACCGACGGAATCGGAATTATAAAAATGTGAATGGTTTTTACAACCGTTTGTTCAATTGTATCGTAAAAGTAAAATATATCAGGGTTTCATTAGGTTTCATTGGAAAACATTTTCCTGCATGGATACATGTCAAAAATGGCTGAATGTTGTCCCCAACATTTCTAGTTTTAATAGACCATTTGTAGAAAGCACATTGACCCTAGGCCTAGACGAATTATACAAATACAAGATTCCCATACATTGACCCAATAATAATAATACCATAATCGTCATCATAATCATCATTATTAAGAATTCGACATGTCTGCCATTGAATGCTCAGCCAGCAAGGAGAATGAACTTTTTTTTATATTTTATAGGAACAACCCTGGCAGCGAATCTCTATTTCCTCACTACTTATTGACACAAAATCATTACAGAAATGGAAAGGTTGTTTCCTGTTTTCCTAGTTCTATATTTTTAGGGAAATGCACCACTAAGTTAGTGGTAACAAGACCATTTTAAAATGTTTTAGGCATAGAACAAAGACCGGTTTACCCTTTGAACAAGCTTAGGCCTATTTATAGATATTAACAAAAATTAACAATGAAATAGATTCGACAATAAGAAGAAAACAAAAATATGGGATGCTGGCTGGTGGACACCTACATTTCTTGTTCCTTCTCCTTGAAAAGCAACATTCATATTCATACCGCCATACCACGCCTATGGAGTCCCTCGTGGGTGGGATTTTCCATGTGTCGTAATCTTGAGGCTAGAGTTCACTAGACCAATAGGTGGTGTCAAATTGTGAATTAGGCATATCAATATCATATCAAAATCAGCATAACCTACGATTCGTTCCATTCATTTTGACCTCCGACCAAACTGCATGACGTAACTACGTGACATCATGAAAACGACGGCGACGGTTAAAGCACCAGAGGACATTCCACCTTCGAAGTTAAAATCGACAAATTATTAGATTAAGTTACACACCCTCAAAAATCGCATAGTAAACGTAACATGATTTCTATTAGGGTTTGCTTACCTTCAGCTTTATCGTTCTTTGTACCCTTCTGCTTTTTCCCAAGTTTTTATTAAACCCCCCCCCCCCCCCATATCATTCGACTACATAATGAACTCACCGACCCAGCATATGTAAGCTAAGCCCCCTTGTTCTCAAGGCTCCCCCCCCATTACACCCCCATCCATATCTCTTTCCTTCTATACAGAGCAGCATAAAAACTTAAAATCCCAAACAACATATACTTTCATGCAGGGACCCAGACGCGAAAAGTCATACTCATTACTGGTCCCTAATGGTTCCACCTCAAGTCGCGGAAAAATGTTGTATATATGTAGGTATTGTATTGTATGTATTGATTGTTGTATTGTATTGTACATTGGTGATTTCAGTATAATTCACTATGTAAAATTGAAACTTGTATGAAAGTATGAAGTTCCTGTGTGAAAAGGAGAGATGTTGTAGACTGAAAAAGATACGGCGACGTTTGCCGACGTCACATTGAAAAACGGTCTCAGTGAAATTCGATATCGATACGGTATATATCGTAGCATGTATATACTGTAAAATGGGGAAAAAAGTCCCGATTCACGTGATGAGCTGATGAGAGAGGCACGAACTTGTCGTGATTGTCCAATCAGGTCAGTGACGGCACGGACATTACTCGCGGGTGGGCGTGACGCTGATTGATGCCTTTCAGAAAAATTGGCCCCACTCTTCAGCCTGGACTATAAGAGATTCAGCATATTATGTACAGTGCACATGTGCTATCAAATAAGACCTATCCCTGCAATACTGTTGGCCACATAGAACAATCTGACGTAACTCTGCGACGCGTTATTATCTACTCTTACTGATGACCATAGTACATACGGTCAGGAAGTTGATTACTGTGTGAGTATTTATTAGAAAAGGTCCATTCCTATGTTTTGGATTGAGTGTTGATATCTATGTTCATTTAGTTTCACTATTCAATGAGCAAGAGAGGAAAAACTGTGATTTTAAGATAAGAACAATAAGATTAGAGCTGAATGACAATGGAAGATGAAAGCGTTCTTCTGAAAGTCCTCTCGGAGCTCGGCTTCATATGCGGATGCTGAATATGATTTTGTAATTTGATAGTATTAAGGGTGAGTTCGTACAGGATCTGGAATATATGAAATATTTCTGGAAATTCATGTTTAGCCTGACCATTGTGCAATAAGCCGTTCCACAGTGCGCATGCCGTAAGTGTCCACGCATCGCCTCAGTAAAATGATATTATAGATTACGGTTTTTGTGGCACTTGGCCAGTGCTACATATCAATACGATATTCATTTCAGTATGCGTCATTTCAACCCAAAATCTTAAACTAATTTCCCAGCATCATTCCTACCCATAACACCTGAATACAATGGGCAACCCGGTTCTTTCGAAATGGCAGAAAAAATCCGAGGGTACATGTGCAGCGGACGGTTCAGATAAATTTGAAGGTTTTGTTCATTTTTCCAATTCGCCATCAAACCGAACTTCCACGGGGCGAGGAAATCCAACCAGTCCAAAAATAAAGAAAGGGTCCCTTTTTAAGCGGACCCTCTATAAAAAATACTGAAATCAATCAGGATACTCTGATACCAACAGCCTATTCCTGACAAGTTGATGCGTTGTCGACGAAAGAATTCGAAAAATCAGGCTTTTTTTACTACTGAAATCGTGCATTTTCGGTTGGGGTGTCCTCAGCCCCCCCCCCCCCCCCTCCCATCGTCAACATGCCACGAACAGCAGAAGACAGTTTGAAGTTCCATTCAGCCTTTATATTTCATGTCCTCCAGCCACGAAGATACCCATACTGTAGTAATATATTGTATGTACTGATATGAAAACTACAATTGAAAAAAATCTGTTGAAACGTTAGTGTTAGGTCAAAATTCGTAATTTCGTGGAATATAGCGAAATGGATGCATTCGTTACGGCCGGCCAGCTTTTGATCTCCAAACAGAAATATTTGAGTGCTGTAATTTGGACTGAAGTTCTTCTTGTAGATGAGGTTTCGAACGACGGAATTCATTTTCAATATCACTGATGCTTATTTTCCCGAATATATCAAAGGCTGAATGGAACTTTGGGAATTCGAGAATTTTGTGGGGTGGCAACGGTGGCACGCTTGTAGAGGCAAAGAAATTGCTAAGCAAGTCACTAAAGGCCGTTCAAGTGCCTAAGATGTGAATGCTAATAACTTTATTGCATTAATTTGGTTCTTCTGGGAGGAACTTTTTTCATCCTCATTTCATGACACATATGTTTCTGTTTTGGGTAGAAGGTATTAAGAGCCAGTCATACTATAACGAAGTTTTTAGACGGCTATACGATTTTTGTTTCAAATTTCGCGACGGATAATGAGGTTTGTGGGGAAAATGTCATACTCTAATACACTAATTAATTCTCTATAAAAAAGAGGCTATAACACCTACATTCCTCAGTGACGTCATATCGGAAAACGATTGAAAAAAGGCCGATAAGTCGGATAGCTTTCCGATGAATAGAAACTGAGTGAGAAGTTTGGATCGGGCTGTTCCACCTCGGGTGCATTGATTTCCAAATGGCAAATCGAGTCCTTGAATTTTTAGGCTATAGGTGTTCCGGCCATAACGCTAAATGGAAGGCATTTGTGAAACTGAATCGATAAATCGATATGATATCGTTGTAACGTGACTGAGACTTCAAAGGGGACAATGTGTGTCCATAGAACAACCGGCAGTATAAGCAAACGGATAATTAAAAAAAAAAAATAAGAAGAAGAAGAATAGCTCGCAAAAAGGAAAAAAACAAACAAGCTTGTAGACGATGTACAAGACACGTTTGGTGTCTGTGCGTCGTTATCAATCAATCATTCAATCAAGTGGGTTTGCTTCGTACTATACGTCAATTCCAATCACCATATTAATTATATTTGAATTTAAAAAATCTTGATGGAAGTCGATTGATTTGATTTAACTCATGACTTTCTTAGTACTATACGTCAATTCCAATCACCATATTAATTATATTTGAATTTAAAAAATCTTGATGGAAGTCGATTGATTTGATTTAACTCATGACTTTTCTTATTAATTGATGAAATCAATTCAATCAATCAATTCGTTCAATCGATTAGTCAAATATCTAATCAGGTTTTTTTTCTTCAATCACGGCTCACGAGCTGGGCCGTAGTCATATTTCAACAATAAGATGTTGATCGCTAGATCACAGATTTAATCCACGCTTCGATGATTGATTCAGGCTTTTACAAAATTTTGATCGAAATCCGAATCATTAGAAATGAACCGGAAGATCATGATTTTTTATTTAAAAAATATTAGTCATACAATTAATCAGGTTTGTCTGCAGATATAAACAAGTCCGGTCCAAATCACGATCTAAATAAAATTTGTTTGATTCAAAATGAAATGATTCTACCGAATAGACCTAATTATTCAATCCATTATTCGATTAGGTCAGTTTGATTTCAGTACGATTCCAATCAGATTTGTTTGATATAAACCAGTCCGATTTAAATCACGATCTAAATAATGATTCCAAATTGAGAGAATCTTGATTGATATCAGACGTTTTTTTAATCTAATCGATTTAATTGATTCAAAATATGATATTTTTCAAATAGGCTTAATTTCTCGATTCAATAATCAATTAGGTTAGTTTTATTTCAATCAGAAGATTTCAATCACCGGCTGAATCATTACTTTTTATATTACAAAGTGTTAAACCTCAAGTCATAATTATTTTTATTAAAATCGAATAATTTTAATTGTTCAATTTTCATTCAATCAAAAGAAACAGCAACCGTACATTCCATCGGCCATAATTGTGGTCATACTCCTTTGTATTTCGTTTGTGTCGGGCGTCCTCTTTCACTTTTAAACTTAACCTTGACCCTACTAAACGCATAACGATTCGGATGAGCATTTTGTTTCAAAGCGAAATGTAAAATATAAAACGAAAAGAAAAGTGACTTCTCGGTCCCTTGCAAGTAGGTTATACAAAGGAGGACTATGTGGAAAGAATACACTAAATGTTTACACAATTCCTTTTATTTAAAACTATTCATATAAGAACCAGGATGCTAGGCATTAATTCTCGCGACAGTGAACATGAAGGTGCGCAAATGTCCCACTATCGATTCCGAGGATGTCACTCGGTTTGAAGCAGAGTGCACCGAATCGTGTTATCAAATAATATTTAGGAGTTTCGACTTTGAGGTCGGGTGTCCTTTAATGAGAGCCCATCAGAGAGAGGTCTTGGTGATTGGCGACACTTTTGCTCCATTTTTATCGGGAAGGAAGTTCAATTGTACTCTCTAGCACACGCTTCGAATTTTTATTATAACTCTTTCTATCGCGGGGGAAAACGCGGATTAAATTTTCGAGTTGAGAGGGAAGAGTTTTACTTCGCATCACCCTCTGCACACCCTACCGTACGTGAAGCGAACTGAGTGAATGCGAAGGCAAAAACCGACGAATGTCTTTGTTTCTCATTTGTTTATTAAATAATCCGTTTTCACTCTCGCCTATAAATAATATTCCGGGAACTAGATTGAATAATTTGGGATTCCCAATGAATCTATATTGAAGACATGACGAATAATAGAAAATGATAGTGGTGGTTTCGTATTCCTCGAGATATAAAACATCGTATTGGCTGTGGGCGTTGGAAATCCTCAATTCAGCAGATAAAGGAAAGAAGAAATAAATGAAACAGGATAACGCACTCTGTCATTAACGATACGCTTTTGCTGTCGAATTATTCCTACCGTAACAGTGTGATACAGTTCCCGCGCCCGCAAATCGACCTGG
This sequence comes from Sclerodactyla briareus, assembly GCA_026419785.1. NCBI lineage: Eukaryota > Metazoa > Echinodermata > Holothuroidea > Dendrochirotida > Sclerodactylidae > Sclerodactyla > Sclerodactyla briareus. Next base: position 153,689 of record JAODTK010005819.1, on the reverse strand, counting down.
AACCGGGACCCCCCCCCCCTCTCCCACCCCAAGGTCGGCGGCAATGTGTAGGGAAAACTATACTAACACAAATGACACTTTTTTCATGCTCCTGAAACTTCCTTTCAATAAGCATATGACAGATATAAAAAAAAATTTAAAAAAAAACTCAATTACATTCTCCAAAACTTATCCGTTGGCCGATTTTTTTTCGTGATTCCCAGAAAAAAAGACTCACTTGTGTGAATGGCCCACGCTTTGAAGAGAGAGGCGTCTCGGTCCTTCACCCAGCCGTGTCTGGCGGCGTGTTTCCACGGGATTCTGACGGTCTGTTCCTCCACGCTCTCCCAATCTAAACCCGGTATCGTCTTTTCTCCGATCATCTTGATCAGCCAGGGGCGCAGGCGCATCCGCTCAGCCGGGCGCAGCGGCTTAGGTTGGCCCTCCTGCGCCGGCGATGGCTGTCGAGGGTATTGATAGTTGCTGTTCGGGTTGTACCCGGAAGGCACCGCCGTGAGTTGTGGAACCGGGTGGCTGTAGGCTGACGCCGACGAGAGACCCTGTTGGTGGTAGGGTGGAGGGAACCTATCGGCCAGGTGGTTGTGGGGTGAAAGTACGAGCCCTGGCATGTTGGAGGATGGTATCGCTGCCGCTGCCGCTGCTGCTGCCGCTGTAAACACCTTCGCTGATAGCAATCACTGTCAACGAACAATAGAAGGTGAGGTATAGATTAGAGGATTAACCAAAAGAGGTGCCCATGTGTGGTGGAAGAGGCCATTAGGGGTAAGTTGACAGACAGTTAGGTTACGGTTCTGACCAAGGAAGGGTTGAAAAGGGTTGTACACTGGCCACGATGGGTTTTAAAATGTTGGCCAACAATCCCGATTTTAATGCCACCACGACTTGTGTGTTCAAACACGTAGGCCTAAAATTTAGAGTGACAGGTTCCTTTCCTCTCGGACAGATAAGTGAAAGGCATTGAGACGGCATGGAAGAGGCCAGGTGATCCCGATGCCAAAACGTGGTAGTTGTTGCTGCTCTGCTACGCCGGCACCGATAACAATCGGTGTTAAACATATGTAAGACAACTGATGGGTGGCGTGGTAGGCAGTTCCGAATATAGGACCTAACCAAGTGGTTAAAAAGGCATTGCTCGAGAGAGCCATGCGTGCGTAGGTGGTGCGGAGGATAGTTATGAAAACTGAGTGAAAGATAGGCATCGCTAGAATCTGAAGTATAGCAACGGGGCATTAACCTTCTATGGAGTACAAATTCTAGAGCTTGGAATAGATTCATTCAAAAGGTCATTCGAAGAATATGGCAATTCGTAGGTATGCAGGGCAATGAGGGTATATGGCGCCGTATCAGTACTATAATTAGCAGAACAGGACTTATTATACGCTTGACTGCATCCAGTAATTTCTATGATCGAATATATATTGAGAACCGATTACATTACAGACAGAGCGTTCCGTAGAACACAAAGACAACCACATACCAATAATTTACGAATTACCAAATCAACCACAAATTGAGGCATACTGTGGAGTAGGGTATTCCCTGCATACTGTTAGGATGAAAGTAAAACAAAAATCCGATGCAAACGTTGAAATATGAGTTCTGAGTACGATAAGCCGGTGACAAGATCTTTGATGGATTTCGAACTTCTAACCAATGGCGTCGCAGTCCTGAGCTCTACCGACTGAACTATATTCAGCCTCCTATACAAATAATACACACACGCACGCACAGTACATATCGCACGATAGGATATCGACCTAACCAGAACAAAGCGAGCAAGTTCATATAAAGTGAAATAACTACCATACCATACATGGTGACAAGCGGACCGGACAGCTCACGACACAACTATGACAAGCACTCCTTCACCTTCTGGGACTCGGTTGATAAAATGATAACGGTCCACTCCTATTTACTAAGAATAATCACGAATACAGCGACCAACACTCGCACTATATGCAATTGGTTATGCGAGAGGTCTAAAAAAATAACAATGTTGTTGACTCAACATCGAGAAACGATTAAAAGTGAAAACGAAATTTTCAAAAAGAGAAAGAAGAACCGACTTATGATAACAAAATATTTTAAAAGAGCCTAGCTATACGGCCTGTGTACATAAAGAAACGTCTACCCTGATACAAAAGCAACAGGATCCAATTGATAGATTGTTATACCTTGGGTGGCACGCCATACTTTCAGTTTGTCCGGTTAAAATCTTTGAAAGAATTCGAAATATTTTAATCCAAGATCTCGCAGCGTTACTTTCCATCTGTTACATGGAAGCGTACAACCCTTTAACTTTACCCCTCATCATGCAGACGTACAAGCAATATTAGTTCACGTTTTCGCGGAATTCCGGGTTCGAACGATTCCATATTGCCTAGTCATTGGCTGGACGACTCAAAGCGTCACGGTGACTCACCCAATTGGATTTGTCTGACTTTAGTATGCAAATCAGCTCGTATATCAGAGAAAGTAGCGACGATAACACAGGTGTACCAAGGCTACCGTAAATAGTTGATTAGAGGGCACCCGTCCTAAACGTTTGCAAAGCGGGCTTGCCTCGAACGAGGTTTGCGACGGAGTTGGATTATAGGCAAGAGGTCAATATTTGATAGAAGTCTTCAGGAAGTTTCAAGTGCACGCACGTTGAATAGCATCGAGGCCTAGAATTCTAAATTCACTCACGTGGATCTAGAGTCATTGTTCAGTGAAATGGCGGTACAAGATAGCAGTTTAGACGGAGTAGCAAATCTGTAATAGAGGATATTTCACCAGAAGAAGAGATCGGCTACTGCATGTTCATTTGTCAGGTACCGGTAGCTGCTTGTTATGGAATTGGTTTGGAGATATCATGTATGTACAGCGTACAGAACAAATATATCGATACGTCGATAATGCTACCTCTGTGACGCAATAACAACATGCTAACATAAGCTTGTGACTTGGTTGAGTTAATACGATGATGACCAGTCTGTCGCAGAGACACAGGGGAGTACATTCGCCGTAGCATCCGACACATTCCGCAGATCATGAGTATGGCTCTACCACCTTGCTCAGATACGAATGTGATACACAGTCTTGCACTAGTGCCAACGGAACATCGCTGAAATCCCCGAGTCCAGTACAGTTCAGATCGCGTGAGTACGAATACAGTGACATTTCGCAAAGTGTTTACTCGAGTAGGCTGCGGACTCACTAAACGTATGTATACTCGCCGTGACGCCAGCAACTGTCAAACCAACAGTTTATCTGTCAAACCAACAGTTTCTCTGTCAAACCAACAGTTCCTTGATGAGCAGAATGGGCTTGAATGTACCCCATATGGGTAGCTCATCCATTGGATAGACCGAAATAGTGTGAAGTTTGACCAAAATCGTGTGACTACGATAAATCACATGACTCTTGTTGGTTACAGAAAACCACACGTGCATGGTCCAAGAAGCCATGTGAGTGATTCCCTCTGACTTCCTGATGACAGTTGTGGAGATGGATATTTCCTCCTCGGGAAACGAACGGATATTGATTTGGCACAGGTAACTCATTTGATGGCTGAATCGTGGAGAGAACGAGCCCACACCTTTGTTGGCACAGGTCGAACATCCTATTTGATTTACCTTGTGAGAACTACAGTAGGAAGCAATACAGTCGAGTGCTGGCTACGTGTTGCCTATAATACGTCTGACGCCTATATCTGATGGAAAAGACGGACGCGGAAATCGAATTCTTTTCGAAGCGGTAGGTAAATGGATCGTTTATTGTTCATATTACCGACGCGGAAAAGATGGGTGCGTGAATCCCCCCCAACATTTCCCCCCTTCAACAGTGGGCGGTGGGGAGGGGGAGGAAAACCCAAACGAAAAAAAAAAAAAAAACCCATTCCGTTTGATATAGCGGCTTCGCATAATTGCATGCAGAGGGCGGCAGTGGAGGGATGGACCCTCTCAACCCCCTTCGCTCCGCCGTTGCATCTAATATGTGTCCTTCCATCAAGGCATAGCATGTCCCAGTAACTAATGCGTGTCCGCGCTTTTGCAGACGTGCGTGCGTCAGGCCAGATCGATGCCTGATTCACTGTTAGACCATCAAAGCGATGCATAGACGTCAGGGCAGGCGCTATTCGCCGACAGAATAATCAATTTGTGACCGATTAAGCAAGTTTCGCCATCAAAATCGTCCCAGAACTGGTATCAATTGTCTCTCTGTATCACAGGCTTTATATGGACGAACCCGTCTTAACGGTCGTTCGTGAGGGGTGTGTTCGACTCCACCTCGTCTTTCCATTGAGGGGCAGTCTTTTTTCTTTTCTTTTTTAATATATAAAGTCACCCGCCAGTACCGGAGAACCGAGCATCCAAGTAGTCATGTGTGTATTCGCCGGTACTCCGAAACGAGGACATTCGAAATTAGCAATATCTGAACCCCCCGCAATGATACCGGTATCAGATGGAATGTTCAAGCCGGTCCCCCCCCCCCCTAAAACATTTTTTTTTGTTTTCAAAAAAAAAACCCGCAGTGTCATTTGCGATTCTGGGAACTCTCTTTGTCGTTTTGGCTGCTAATCACTGACCGTATCAGGGTACTTCACCATCCAAGTCGCATTCGTCATGTTTGTACAGGAATTCCTGAACCCCCAGGTCACACAAATTGCAACATGACGGTTTTGTATGATTAACCCATAGCCAATACTCTGATAACGAACCCGGTTGTTTTCTCGCTTCAAAGGTTACATAATCAGATAATAACCCGAACCATATTCCGGCCGCTCCGGCCGATGGTAGCATGTGACTACGTTTTGTCTCCAAACATCCCCACTTAGGCGAAGAAGAAGCCATGGAATGAAGAGTGTCATGTTCTACTATATAAACCCCCATACTTGGTGTTGACTTAATGGGTTTCCAGTTCGGCTACAATCAGAACAATGTGTGATTGGTGTTGAAAAACAAGAGGAGCCATGACGAAGTGACCATGCTCCACTATAAGACCCCTCACTTGGTGTTGACTGGGTTCGCTATTTTCCACTCTGATGCACCTCCCACTCCCCACCGCCCTAAGTTACTATACGATAGTGCGATTGGTATCGAAGACGAAGAGGAAGCCATGACGAAGTGACCATGCTCCACTATAAGATCCCTTACTTGGTGCATGTTGACGGGGTTTCCCTTATTTTCCCCGCTTTGATGGCAACCTACCATCGACGCACCGCCCTCAATTTCACTAGACGGTGTTCTTATTGTATACGCGTGGGAGGTTACGAACTACCCTAGCTGCCTAGTGTTAAGCTTCATTATAACCTTCGAACACTTTCCTGTACAATATACAGTAAATTACTGGCAACTAACTGACGTCCGCTGTCAGTTATTTACTGGGAATTCTATTTAAAGTGAACAACAGCAAAATTGAGAGTAAATAGAGTTATAATCTTTCTGCCTGTAAATTCATAGTGAGTCTCACTCTGAAATTTACGGTCAATTACTGGCAGCAGAGTTGCCAGTAATGTCCCCCAAACCGTGCCGACGGCAGATTGCATGGGCACTCCTTGCGTTGAATCACTTGCACACCCACCAAAGACAACAAAAAGACACACAACAATTCTGCCCTGGCCCGTTTTTGACAATCACATGTTGCCCCGAATTTGTCTCACCCCTGCAGATTGACAACAACTTTGCGAGTTAGGGTAACAACAGACTGTCGATGGTTTCGCCCGCTACAAATGAAAGTTTTCGTTCGGTGGGTGACTACTGGCAACGGATATACAATTACATCATCCCATTTTCACAAATAATATACTAGCTCAATGGCCGGTACTAGAGAGCTATCAGGGGACTCTAGCCTTATTACTGACGAGCGCCACCATTCAGCTAAAGTATGGGCCCGAGGAATACCTGACTATCAGTACAGTAGAAAGCAAACGTTATGCCGATGCCCCCAAACCAAAACGAAAGTAGTCTATTAAATGTGAGCTCATTTCTAATTTATTATCTATTTTGGCACATTTTATTTTTAAAACCCTAGAAGTCACATGATGAGAAACGCAGACCCCCACATTAGCTTAGGCCATCAAAACGCGTACATCTGCTCAAAATACCAGAACAACTGGAACCGGAGCTCTGCATGCGTGGGTGCAGGTTTGCCAGAGTTCGAATGTTACTAAGTGGCGGCCGGGGGCCGGGGGTGGAACGTTTTACACGCTCCTATGTCTGTATGTCCGCGGACCGTTGCGAAATCCATTCTCCTCTCGGGAATTTCCAAAAATCGAAATTTCGAGAAATTATGATTTGTTAGGGAGTACTTTCCAAACATGCAGAGATCCGCAGAGGCAAGAGCTCGGATCTAATTCTCAATCACCGCCAGCTGTGCCTTCTGTGACTTCACACCGGATTCGGGATCAGGCAAAACATTTGTGCGTGTTTTGATGTTAGAGAGGTGGTAATTCACACACTGACGTCAACATGACAGTTGCCTACCCCATCCCTCCCCAAAGTGAGGCTTTAGATGAGAAGTGACCTTTCTCAAGGGTCACACGGGGCTTCATTGTTACGAGTATAGGGTTTTACTGGAGGAGCTGGTTTTTATTTCATTTTTATGGTATACCTTGCCGATCAGAGGATCGAACCTGTTCAAGTCCCAGCAAGGGTTGCCACCTGGATACTGCACCCATTGTCACTGCGAATCTCCTCGCCAGGTACATCGCAGTAAATTGTTCACAGTGTTTACGAAGGAGTGTCATGATATACTTGAAAACCTGAATATTGCACTTTCGGGCAGCTGTGAATCCTCCACCAGGTATACGGAATTAGGCAATGCCTCTTTGGTGTACCTTAATGTGGGGGTGGGGGTAATCACACGCAGACGGCAACTGAACTGGAAGTATCTGCTAAGCACTCCATATACCACCAGCACCTCCTCCCAATTTTACGACAGTTTACAGTAGAATTTACAATGTTTCACCGTGAATTCTAGAGTAGACTACATTTGACTCTAGAATTTACAGTAAATTTCTGGCACCTCTGCTGCGATCCCGCAGTAAATTGTTCACAGTATATATACGAAGAAGTGAGAGGCTTCGCGTTAGTTCAGATATATACTTGAAAACCATGAATATTGCCTTTGGGCAGAGCGAAGCCTTCGCCGGGTACCACGGAAATGAGGCAAATGCCTCTTTAGCGATACCTCGATGTGGGGGTGAGGGTAATCATGCGCAGAAGGCAACGTGCAAATTGCCTACCCCCTGTTCGTCCCTACACTGATCCCCCGTGTTCAGCGTTTGGGGTAAAGGCAACAGGTACTATTCCCAAGCTCTGTCAGTTTGTTATAACCAACTGGGATTCGAACGCCGATATTCCGGGCGGTAGGCTCTACCAGTGCCAACTGTGCTATCCGCTGCGTTGTGCATGATGTTTTCACTGTTTATAACGTATGTCGTGCGAGAACAACAACACTTCAGTCAAGTATACTTGAGATGTATTCCTCAGGTCATGTGTATATCCGTTGTTCGGGCCTACTACCTGAATATCATACTGAACTTCCCTCTTCATATTCGGTGATTCTAAATGGAGATTCGGGGTTTAGATTACTTCCGTCTTAACCGGTTCAGAGAGAAATCCGACAACCTTAACTTGGAAAAGTCGGGGGATTTCCACGACGGAGAGGCCGCGGATTCGTGCATGATCGAGATTGTGAGTCAAAGAAAAAGGTTTGGAGGATTCCCAACACCCTCTGGTAGATAGTCTAGATGGGTAGAGTGAGATAACGTTCGCTGTTGAGCAATCGGTGGAGAATTCCCACTATTTCTAACGCGGGGGTAGTCTCTCCACGGGCGTACGGGACCTTCCCGATTTGGATACCAAAAAACGTTTGCTCGAGTCTAGGGAAGGTGCGCGAATGCAGTGCAGTTCACGTGGACGGAATAGACCAATAAACCAATATTTCATACATAAGTTCAGGAAGAAGCGCTTTCTTCCTTGCATTCATTGAAAAGAGTTCGGGCGGTCTTCCTAACTTCTGCTTTATGTTTGATCGTCTCCCATTTTAAAGACTGGATTTGTCGTGGCGTAGTGGCATGAAACTTTAAGTTTCTGTCAATTCAGTCAGATCAACTATACCGGTACTACCAGTTACAGTTATCAGACCTCCAGTTTACACACACTAACGTGATCAATATATTCAGTGAAGTGCAGAAGTAAGTGGTATATATGGGTTTATACCTGGGAGGGCTAAATTAAAAAAAAAAAACATGTCAAACTGCTAGACCGCATCGTAGTCCCAGAGTCTTGAGTGTAACACTAATATTAGCACTTGAGCAGTGAAGTAGCTACACTGGAGTACCGGTATCAGAGAACTTACTAACAGGCAGAGCTAATGCCAAAACTTGATGTATTGCCTTCCATTGACCATGTTTGGATTAGTGTCATAGCTGAACATGTCATCTGGTTACCCCCATGCACAGGTCGGAAATTCATAAAGGCCCACTGACGGTACGTACGGCTCGATTGACTTTACGCTCCTCCCGTCATTGGTAAAAAAAAACTATAATTACCTCGGAGTAACGACTTGCGTTGCGTCAAATTAGGCAAACTAATGGCAACTGACTGCCGACGATTAAGTAATATGGGTCAGCCTTCCAGATTGTCGCAGGTCCACTTGCATGGTACATTGCCAAGTAAGAATATGTTTACATAATTGTTGACACAACATTTCCAATTCGAATCGAATAAAAGGCAAGCGACTAAAACTTCGGAGCAGTCTAGAGGGAAATGGTACCCTGTTCCCCGGTTGTACCCCCTCCCGCACGCCGCATTCTCTTGCAGACTGCACACCGGTTCACGCTATCGCATGCACTAAAGGTCTCGAAAGGGATTACTGCTAAGTCTTTGATATAACCCAACTGAAAATGGATTCGAAAAGCGGTTGTTTTTCAGGCAGAAAGCATGGTCATCGAAGCAGCCCATCACCCAACAAGTACAAGGGGAGGGGTACTCTATTCTCCAGCTTTCCCTTTACCAGGCCTATTACTTCCAGAATGCACGCCGATCAACGAATCGCTTGCCCTAAAGAGTCCCGGTCCCGCGTTAGCCCCCTTCTCGTCTCGCCAAAGTCATTGTTATGATCAAAGCTGGATCGAAACGTGGGAAACACAGCATGGTGTTCGAAGCACTCCCAACTATACGGAAGATGCACTATATTCCTCACCGTAGAGGTATTCCCTCCCCGCCCCAGTCTTCCGTGTATGCTAGCCCATAATGGACCCCCTCCTCGTCCCCACGAGGCTCCGGTGTGAGCGCATGACCCCCCCCCCCCCCACCGTTCTAGCTAGTCTCCCCGCGAGTGCATGCCCATAACCCGTCACCTCGCCAGTTATCCCGCGTAGCGCATGATGACACGTTATCCATACATCTCGTCATGCCCGGAGTTTCGAGGTTGTTTGTCAAGATCTGATAACGGGTAGTTTGGGGTATTTTTGAAATTATATCTCAGATTAATAGCGCGGTCTGGTATGTGTTATCTCTGGTTGAAGTTACAAAGGTAATGGATAAGCTGTTGGTTTGGGAGAATGGCGTGAGTAGACAGCAGGGTCGCACGAGGGAAGGAACTGGAGGGGGGTACCTCGTTGTTGTCCGTTACCCCAGGGTTGAACCTTCGAACGGCTGGGAACTTCAGAGGACAGGGCAGAGGAGGGGGTCGGTATTCCAGGCAAAGTGGCTGAATGACACATGACTGAGTAGGCCTAAATGGTAAAGGCATTGTGAAAACTAGGCTAAGTGTAAAGTGTCAACAACTAACTAACTAACTAACTAACTAACTAATAACTAAGACTAAAAAAAACCTAAAAAACTAACTAATAAACTAAACGAACTAACTAAACAACTGGATGGAGGTTATTTTGGGATGAAATGATTGAAACAACCATTATTAGGTTGGAAAATACCAAATACTTGCATGAAGAGAGCTCCCTGTTTGTTGCAATCCATCCAAACAATCATAGTAACCGTCCAAGAAATACGTTAAACCACAGAATCTATACCAAACTTCATGAACCCACATGGTCCGAACACTTCACGCCAATTCTCACATCGGAATCCAAAAGAAAGTTCCTTCCCGAAAACTCTTCCATATACATTACTTCGTGATTGCGCATGCCATTCAATAGAAAACATAACATACCACTGTGCACGTGGACTGACAAGGCAGCTAAACTTTCACTGCGCGCACGGTAGCAACGGTTGCCAATGCTCCGAGGCCCAATTAAAATAATAACAATGTTTTTCTTCTTCTATGAAGTCATAAATGTAAATAGTTTTGTCGCTTCTTGGTCAAAATAGAAACGAACCACAAAGTTAAATTTGAAAAGTCGTGAATGAACAAAAAAAAATATAGGGGTAAAAAACTACCACTAAGTTAGAATCCTCACGCGCCCGGTTATCCAGTTAAGAACCGCGCTGTTCAAACCCTTCGAGTATTAAATCGGTCTTGGTATCTTCTGTCGCGTAGAGGTATTTTTTTTTTTTTTTTTTTTTTTTTTTATCATGAATGATTCTTAGCTTAGACCGCAAAAACAGGTATAGGTAAAACGGACAGTATACGAACCGAGGGTGTCGCTCACAGCGCGCCAAGCCGGTGTGCCAAGGCCCCCACACTAGATTTCCCGCTGCTATAATACTTGACCCGAATAGCGGTAGTATGCTGCCAGGGCTAAGGAAAAAAACACCAGGAGTTCGTAATGAATAAGCTAGACACAAACGTTCAGTCATCCCAGTGGCCCCAGCTGACGGTACCTGCCATATATGGTAGTGGACCGGTAGTTGTCAGGTCCGTTCGGGGGATTTAGGGGACTCCGACAAGTGCCATGTGACGTTAGCCACATTTCGTCAAAATGGGTAATTTGGGTGAGAACCGAAGTATAACACAGGAGGGGCATATGGGGATAAGTTTACCGGGACTTGAATTAGAGTTTGTATTTGGCTATTCAAGTTTCCAAGCATGAAATATGCTAAAGAAAAGGCAAAGAAAGCAGAGAAGGTTGAGCAGTTATCACGGCACCTGGCCTTTATTTGACGGGGAACGTCGACGGACAGCAGCATGGCCCCTTCGCCGACGGAAGTTTATACAAAAGACATGTCAGTATAGTTCAATTCACGCCCGGAATCGTTGGATATATATGGGTCTTTAAAATAGAATCGGCAAGAATCCTGTTTAATAAACAGACAAACAAACACGTACAACATCCCCATAATTGACTATTGTCATGGGCAGATCAGCGACTTAATGACATAAAAACCGTCTCACGAAGACAGGGAGTTTTGCCGGAACCTATGCTCTCCACGGACCGGAAAGGACAGGAAGAGAGAAGTTGATTGGCCTAGGGCAGTCATAGGTCGATAATTCCGAGAATTACTAGGCCTTCCATATAATAACACGGTCCTCAGCAGAACCTTGATTGACTGAAAGGTTTTAAAATGCTATGTAGCCGCCGTCGTTAGGCCCACCATTCCAAAACGCTGATGAAGACGGTGGGTGGTGGGGGGGGGGGGGAATCGTGATGTTCCACTATTAAGACGGCACTCTTAAATAGTGGTTAAGAATGAACTCTTTTCTGAAAGGACTGTATTTTTCGACGTTGATCAATTTTGCTATTTTAGGTATTAAACGCATTCCAGAATGTTGAATAATAACAGCCGATGCGCGCTGCTTCGTAAGATTTTCTATTGGTAGTGGTCAGGTGGTATGGTTCGTAGTTAGTATATCTTGTGTTATCGTGGGTTTAGGAGGCAGGATAAGGGTTAGTGTTGGACAATGGCAATGTTCATCGACGTGATGCACTGCCGAGTGACAGAGAGAGGACGGCGTCTGATCCCTATAAACGGATTTAGAGTGTAGTCTTGGGCAGGGGAGGCGCCAGGGTTCCCCGACGAGTGGCCAGAGATCCTCGACGGGGGTAGATTTCCCGGTGAAAGTTCAGCAGTATCGTCCTCCATAGTGCGCCTCACCATTACCCTGCTCATGTACACCAAAAACCTTCATTTTTCATGTTTTCATTATTTCAGTTTCCTCTTTTTCCCCCTCTTTGGTCTTTATTATTTTTCGTATTCGCTCGATATTTTCCACCTCCGCTCCCCGAAACACTCTCCCCCAATATCAGGGGACGTATGTAATATATATCCGAGTTCTGCACTCTAAGAAATGGTTGTACAAAGTCTAGTCTACACAACCTGTTGTAGCAGAAACACCAAGCTTCAAGAACTTTATTTTTGTCGGTTCCAGTGCATGGTCGTTCATCGTCAAAAGAGGGCCAACATTGAACCTGCTGGTGGGAACGATTTCAGGATTATGCGAACATGAAGGGAACCAGAGGGTTTACCATTGGCGTATTATGGGATGTGCGAAAAAAAAAAAAAACGCTTCAGTTAACCCAAAACTACACACTAAATAAACAGATATAACGTGGGAGGACCTATTTTTTAGTATAATTTAAGCCAGGAAGCCCGCTGGAACAAACTATAAACACTATCTCGAGGTATTTCCAACAACAATCAGCTATGAACTAGGCATTAAGGTTGCAGATATAAAGAGGAAGAAAACCTTTTATTCCTTTGACAATGTTCGTGACCTTGTTAAAGAATAAAAGCTCAACAAATGTGAAAATGCTCATTTAAAAAAAGACGAGAATCATTGTCGATTTTTCTTTCCGTCTGGGACTATGCGAGTGACGAGGTGGTAGACTCTCCACATTTTCTTCGAGGCACAAAATTCGGGCTGAAAGATTTGGCAAACAGCAGACAACAACACAACACAAATCATTATATTTGCACTAATTTTCTTCTAAATGCCCTCAGGCGCACGGCCGTTGTTTCCGGCTGTTCAGTCAGTTAGTCATTGCATTTTTATTTATTATATACCAGATTATATAGCGCCTAATTCACCGAGGTGTTCGAAGGCGCTTTACAATAAGGCGGATAAACCGATAATAAGACAATACAGGAGAATAAACAGTAACCTACAATGTCGGTAAAAAGGATAGAATATATGGATAACGGAAAGTTGAAAAGCGAGAAAACTAAATTTTAAAGTCGGAAGAGATTGTCAAACAACCATAAACAATAATACTCTAGTTACTCGATAAAAAAAGTGAGAAATATAGTAAAATGTAGTAGCAAAAACTAGCTACGATTATTTACAAGAACAAATATGTTTTGAGATGTTTCCTAAAAGTGTTCAAAGTAGTTGCATTTCGGACATTGCACGGTAGCTCGTTCCATGTGCCACTAGCAGAGAGGCCAATTCCCTGTTTCCAAATCATACTGTGCGAACACGGGGAAATACCGAAGAAAGAGAACTGGCTGACCGCAGAGTTCTGCTTGGACGGTTCACTACCAACATGTCACTCATGTATGGAGGGGCTTGCACATGGATGATTTTGTACGCAAGAACCAAAACTTTAAACGCAATGCGTCGTTCAACTGGCAGCCAGTGGAGTTCTCGGAGAACTGGAGTGATGAGGGTGGAGCTGGGGTTCGCGTGATGATGCGTGCTGCAGTGTTTTGGAGCCGTTGTAGTTTATTCAGAGTGACTTGTGGGTATATACCGCCGAACCACATATAATACTATGGTATACCTTATTAATATATTACGCCGACACAACAGAGCATTACAATAGTCGAGACGCGATATGACGAGGGCGTGAATGAGCGACTTAGCTGCACTTGGTGTCAGGTATCGCCGTGTAGCACCGATCTTCCTCAGTGAGGCGTAGCCGGATTTGCAAATGTTGTTCACCTGTTGTGACATGTCAAGGTGAAGATCAAACATGACACCAAGATTCTTTGAAATTAGGCCCATATTAAAATTAGGCCCACATTTTCCCACAGAGCTCCAAATTAGCAGAGCCCGTTAGCGCTAGAGAGACTGTCCGAACAGAGGCTGGTCATCGGAATAACTTGTTGGTCCCACACAAACGTATATGCTGTACACCGAAGTGGGTATTTAAAAGCTGCACCTCCCACGTACCAATTGACACCTGAGTGGAGTAATCAAAATGAAGTACCTTGTCAAGGGTACAACGTGGACTCGAACCCAAAACCTCTGGGTTATAAGCTCGACGCCTCTACCAATAAGGCCACCACGCTACACAAACCACTGTAAATAGCATTTTCTAGGCACAAAAATGAACAATCGAATCCCGTTATGAGCCCATAAAAAAAAATACGTCCCAATTTTACATCGATATATTTTTGGAATCGCCTGCCAACCGTCACACGTTAGGTTCGATTCCATCACTCACGTGACCAATCTGAGGAGAGCGCCACCACAGGTTTTTGCGTAGCGTGCTATAAACTTTGGATTCCAAATCATCGAAAATGGATTTCTAGAGACGACAGCGAACGAAGCGCGCGCACATACAGCTCTGTAAACACGTCACGTATTATTATTATTATTATTATTATTATTATTATTTTATTATTATTATATTATGCTTTGCTTATTATTATCAACATTAATACATCATTTCTTCCTGCTCACGTGTCCTTGCGCCACGAACTCCTTACCAGTCCATCTATCAATATAACAGGCTGATATATATCCGCTTGAATTGTCTCCTTATTTTGCTTGATCTTATCGGATATAACCGAATTCATATGTCATCGCTGTAACGCGGTGGTCACTGAACCTATTAATTATATATGGGCAATTATCCGATTGGGGTAATCAAATTTGACCATTATCGTCAAAGTACACAGCCTAATTACCAGCGTACCGTGATGACCTGTTTACCAAGTTAACCGGTACTGTCAAAGTACGGATCTAACAGATCGTTTCGATAAATGATTTGCATTATTTTGTACAACTGACAGTATCGGACAACCGTTCCAGGCTCTATCAGATTCCACCAACCTGCCAACGGTTGCCTGGTCATTTCTGCTCTATCACATGTTCTGGACAGTCTCGAAGATCATTGTAAACCCTGTCCTTAAAAGAAATATGACAATATCAAGCGATGTCACTGTGAGTGAGTATGGAAAAATGTTAGCTGTTTTGCCAACAAGTGGCTTGAATGACCTCTGATGACATGCCTGTCATTACGCAAAAACCTTCTTCGTGATGTACACCCGGCCTGTTCTAAAATTTAAACCACGCCAGGAATGTGTGTATGTATCCAGTAGGTGTGTGGATGCACATATGCTGAGGATGAATTCAATTGTTTTCTTTGTTTTGACAAGTTCGTGTCCGACGGTAATTGAACGGAAGGGCAACCCTGCAATCGAACTTTCAAATAAATCGGTATATGAGGAGGATAACCGTACCGGCATTGTTTCTGGCGTCAGGTTAAGGTTGTGAGAGGGCTAACCTGAACATTTTGTCAGTACGATATGTAATGAACGCAAGCAGGTATCACACTGCAATAGGTATGTGGGTTGTACATGTGATGGGAATAAACACGCTGTTTTGTTGGGTGAGTTCAAGATCATTCAAGGCCGTGGGAAGGTAAAACTCAAAACGCTTGCCAGAACGATACTACGAGCGCAATTATTACCAATTCATGATGTGGGTTGTTTTTTTTTTTTTCTGAGAGGCGGGGGCGTATTGTTCATAGCGTTAGTTAAAGTCAATTCAGGTCGTGAGAGGATGAACCTCAAAGTTCATCAGCACGATATTTGATGAACGCAAGCAATGTATTAAGTTCAAATTAGGTGAGTGGGTTGCATATGAACAGAAAATGAATCATAGCGTTTTTATCAGTTATGTCAATGTTATGAGAGGGAAAACCCGAAGAACTTGTCGGCATGATATCCAACGAACAAAGCATGTTCCAGTTTATATTAACTGTGGCGGGTGGTTACTTGGCGTGTCTGCCTGAACTATCGACCTACATGTCCGTATGAAGTGATATTCAGATATTCTGTGTACTTTCATCAGTCTCGGTTCGTTACAAAAGTTTCGGTTCGGAACCGGTAACAGCCGAACAAGTAAAGCAAGGAATCACTACGCAAAATTGCGTTTTCCGGCAACCCCTAACTTGCCAATGAACAGCTTGAGAAGTATTTATCGTTCCATTGTTTCTCGGAATCCGGGTTGGCATTTCGGAAATAGGATGGCAATTACATTTATGGGTGGTAATCAAGGAACGGAGTTTTTTCGATTTTTGCGAGATTAATGAGAAGTGTGTATGGAAGCGTGGACCAACTGTAACCCGTTTTGAGTGAAACGTGATCAACGCAATCTAAGGGGAAGTCCCCGGTGGGAACAGCTAGCTTCCGAAGACAGGCGTCTCGGAGGGTCAGTATAGGTGAAGTTTAATTACTCATCAAAACATGCACGTATTATAGGGTCTTCCCCTCTATTCTCCTCGTCTGAAAGCATAAACCCTTGGCATTAACGCGGTCTGAGATTTCACATAATGGCATCAATGAAATTCCGATCCTGAAGGGAATCAGCCTGGGACTTAGTTAAAATTGTTGCCTTGGCTTTGTGTGAACCAAGTGTTTTTGTGTAAACCATTCAAGTAAACCATTGTAATGGACTGAATGTTTGACAGCTTGCAGATTAATGGTTGAAATGATACGAAGTACGCTCCATTACGGTTTTTCTTTTCATTCCTTGGGATTGTTGGTTGTGGTGGTTCTTCGATTCGTTCATAACATTTCCAAGGTATCATTGTCAAACAAAACGGTAATATATTCCAAAGGTCAATAGTGGGGTGAAAAACATTAGGTTTCAGCCATAAAATGGGAAACGAGAATAGGCCGAGCTGGGAGGTTGCGCCGGTGTCATGTACTGTAAACACACATCAAAAGACCTTTGAACTCATAATTGGACCCGTCGGTGCCTTATCAATTTGTTGTACTTCGTGAAAATTTTAACATCTCACATGTAACCTTCTGATCACAAAAGGTTCATGATATGACCCCATGTGACCTTGGTTGCGAAAATATCAGTTATAGGTGGTACTTTCAGTGCAGTTAAGGATGTTCAAATCATGAGATATGTTCCGGGTGTTTTGTGTGTTTTTTTTTCTGTTGTGTAGAATCAGTGTGCAATCAGGTCTCGTCAAGGGGACAAAGGTAAAGTCTAAAAATATATGCTCATGTTTGGAGTTATAAGAGCTAAGAAAAAGAAAAAAGAAAAAGATATATGTGATAGAGCTTGTGTGCGAAATACACGATACAGGTCCCGCTTCAATTCGGCATCCGGTTATCAGTACATCGGGTCAAAGAATGGCTGTGGTAAATATTTCATCGGGTGTATTTGTTTTGGGAATCCGTAATGCTTGTACGAGGGTTTGCATGTCGGGGAAGGTAACATTTTTCAAAAAACATCAAACGCGTCATGTCACGGAGATCATTCAAAGTCACCCAATGAACAGAAAACGGAATATGTTTTGGAAACGGCTCAAGATGATTCAAGGTCCCCCTTATGGGCATTAAACTGCCCAACGGAGTATGATGGTCACTGGCAATTTCAGTGACAGTTCCTGACGTGGTTTAAAATCTGAGAACAGGGTGTACATGAAGATTCATTTTTTTCATAAAGTCGGGATGGTCATTAAAGGCCATTCATCCCAAGGCTGTTCTAAAACAAGTATTACGAAGTTTTTTTCTTATCGTTAGAGATATGACAAGGATCAACTACTTCGTGTTTCCTGTTTTCTTCATAGCCATCATATTTTGGGGGGTACCTAAAATGATGTGAGCAAAAACACCCAGGACATCAGAAGAAACATTCTGGCCACAGTAGTCAATGCTGTCAGATTTCACATTAGCCTATTGGTAGCAGAGTACTAGTACTTGAAGAGTCATCCGCCGGAAAGGTTAGCCTTCAAAATTAGTCCATAATATTATTAGGGGGGCATCTGCTGCTTTGTGGGAAGGAAATACGGATTTGCTTTTGACTCTATCTGGAAGGGGTTTATTCAAAGTTACAAAACGCGCGAAAATTTCATGGGCCATTGGTCTCTTTTGAACGTTTTAAAAAATTAATGGGACTTAAAATAGGCCCTCGGCGAGTGTGTGTCGGAAAATTGAGTCGAAAATCCACTAAAAATAGACCCCCTATTAGCTCAAAATCTGCGCGGTCATGGCATCGAATGCACGTCGTTGGAATCGGTAGACTATCCGCTTCACAGCAGGGTATGGCGATATTCAAAATAAAACTTCTGGGGGAAACTGGATGGATGAGAATGACCTAATGTAGTGTGTAATCAATGGGGAGATTAATGGGTGCGTGCCACCTGTACCCAAGTGGTGTTGCCATGATTCTCCGTTATATTGGAATATTACCGAGGCACTGTGGTTTCACAATTTTAGATTTAAAATCGTAGAATATAACAAGATTGGAACGTATAAGATTGAGGTTTTTTTTTTTTTGAAAAAAATTGACATGTAGGAAGGGCGAACCCATAATTGCCTAAACAAATGAGGCAACCCCCAAGCACAAGAAACTAAATGAAAGAAGAGAACCAGCTTGTTGCTTCTACTCTCGAACCGCTAGAGGTCAAAATCAGGAGGAAAACAAATCCCAGGAAGCCTATTCGAGGCACGTGAAGTGCGAGAAAAAAAGAGCGAGAAGGTTTGGTGAGATGGACGTGGAAGATGCCACCGAAACGGGTGGCTGGAGAAGAAGAGCGAGTCTGGCGAGTAACCTCGAGTAAAGGGGACAGCATCCCAAGCTCGAGGAACATTGACCATAAAAAGTACGGTAAAAGGTGGGCGTAAAGAGGTATGTCAGTGACTTCAGTAAGATAAATTCAGCCCAACATCTTCATTAATAGTTAGTCAATTAGTCAGTGGGGGGTATTCACTAATTAAGTTTTCGGAGTTAAATCAATGTCATGTCATTTAAAGGGCAATGTTATGTTTTTGGCGTGATCAAACCTGTTCGAAACAATTTTCCCTCCAATAGCACCGGGCCCGCTCAATAAGCGACATGTGATCCATTTAAGCAGGAAACTCATCCGTACAAAGCGGATGAAAAGGTAAACCTGACCAAAGTTAAAAATTGAGGTGTAAAACCATATCCTAATAGCTAATTTAAGTGCCATACACGGGTGACGCAACAATGCACTGTGACATTGAGCCTACGGCTGCATGGTATCCCTATATCTGATGCGATCCGGGTGATGTGAAAATGCACATATTATGAAAACGAACGTTTGTTTCAGATGAGAAAACACTATAAACATTTTGCATGAATCGGAAAAATGCCAGAAGCCCCTGAATTACTGTCGTTGCATGATTGACTTTTAGGGGAAGATATTCCATAGAGTTAATTCGCGGTGATAGGCCCACGCATTCGCATAGGACTTGTGCCGTTTCGGGCATATTCAGCGTTTATTTGCTTTCATTTAACTGTTTTGCCTTCTGTGGAACTAATAGATATCTTTGCAAAATAAAGGTCATATTGCCGAACAGTCCCCCGCCTCGTTAACCGTAAATTGGCGTTTTTTCACATACTGACATACGGATACGTACCCCCACGCCTACGCATTTATGGAATCCTAGCCTAAAGGCGAAATTCCATATACGCGGGATGCGGGGTCCGGTAAAAAAACATAAGCACGTTTTCACGGTAGAATAAATGTGGACAGTGCTCGAAAAAGCTGTATTTGAGTTGCAGAGATAAAACCAGATGCAATAGCGGCAAAATTTCATTCGAACAAAATGAAACGAGCACAGAGTAAGCAAACGTACCACGCGTACCAACGCTGCATTAATACCGCATCTCGCAAACGGATTATATGGAATACTTACCATAAAGCCAATTTATGTCAATGGTTGTGAGTTTTTACATATTTTTAGTCTTCGGATCACCCTACATTTTTTCCCTTTGAAAAAGTGTTTCGTATTCGCATAACTGCGATTTTCAAAATGATACCGCACCCCGCATCCGCACCTTAATGGAATCTCGCCTTCAGCCTTCAACTTTGCGTTTTTCTACGCTGGCGAAAATGTTCCGTGCAGGCCTCCCCCCCTCCCCCAATGACGGAAATGTCCATCCCTACCCCAGCCATGCCATTTAATTAAACATATTGAGTTACCGCGTTAGTAGTAGTAGTTACGTCATCAGGCCATGCTATCATACTTATTATAGTGATATGCCTACAATACATCTGCCAAGTCGCAGTCCCTGGATTTCTGACATCAGCAAAACACCTTATACGCAGACAAGGACCGGAAGTACGCATTCAACTCATTATTGCAAGGGGAATACCCTATTTTGAAGGCAGGGGACGCTTTTAGGCACACTAAAAGAGCTAACTACAGTCGACTATGTAAGTGCGCCAGTATAGGATCCGGCAACCGTTATTTATGTAGATGGGTGTTTAATATGGAGGGCTCTCGTTAATATTTCCTCAATTTGCGGCTGTCCCACACGGCTCGCCGTGGATCTTGCGTATGCGACAGGCCCAATAGTCGTTTCTGCAGTGTCCAGTTTCGGCGCGTAGTCACAAGTGGGGGAGTTTCAGCGATCTATTGTAAGCTAAACTAATGTTAGTTAAAAAGCCAAAATACTTAACCACGAGGAGTCTCTTTTACCTCATGGTATAACTAATTAGGTCATTACAGGACCAAATCCAAAGACACAACGAGGAGGGAGGGGGGATGAGGGAGAGGGGGTGATCAATACCCAAACTGGCATTGATGCCTCCATACTTATCGCAACTTGTTTCCCACACCAAAATTGCTCGTTATCCCCCCCCCCCCCCATTAAGTTGCATGGACACCCCCCCCCCTCCTTCAGCTTTGAGCCAAGGTGGTTAGCCTTTGCACAGATCTATTCACAAGTTGCGTGAGTACATTTCACGCTGACTACTAGCGGTGGATTCAGCAATAACGGGAGGCAACAACGGTGTGATGTATTCCCCATGCAGGCATCAGCCAAGCAGGTAGGTGTTGGGTATACTGCACACCACACTGTTTAAACGTTGGCAGTATCCAGCGGACCTCAAAAGTTGGGCAAAAAAATTGACCAACTACTATCAATCTATTCCAATGATAAGCCACAGGCTTAACATGAAATTTGCCTATTGAATGATCAATTCGGTTTACCCAACTTTTGAGAGATAGCTGCCGATACTTGCCCAACCTTCCAATATGAGCCCAACTTTTCACATCAATGCATGTTATTTGATGGGTTTTAATTTCTGATTGTTTGATGTCATTCCATTCCATCTTCTTTTTTCCAAATGTGGAACTTATTTCTGTGCTTTTTTTTGGTTGCTTTGGGGGTCTCAGTTTTGTCTAGGAGCCCAAGGTATTTGCGTGGCATGTAACATACTCTATACAGCGGTGCACTGGGCCAGTCCGGTAATAGGGAAGTTTATGTAGTTATAATGCGATCTTGACGAAACACGAACGTGCGTTCGGAAAGATTCGTTGATTGGTCACGTGAGTCTTGAGCAGTTCGCACGGAATTCCAAGAGAGCCGTTGAGTTGATGACAACTTTTTCCCGAACATTTCGACTTGCCATATTTTTCGCATATCATCCACGTGCCCCGTCCGAATGTATATACATAGGGTTAGGGAGGGGGGACATAGTCGGATCGTTAATACGGCAACATCAGAAAAATTGAAGTAGTATGCCATGGAACGCAGGTATCTTATCTTGTGAGAGATGTATGTTGTGCCGGTTACACATTGGGAACTCCGTTTTTTTAAGACGCATGAACGCAAATTGAAGGACCTATATATTCCATCTCCTGGTATTTATAGTCAATTGGCCGCGAACTGGTCGTTACGTTGAAAAAAAGTTGAAAAAAAAGAAAAATGGGATCAGGTTTGCTTTTCAGTCTAATTTTCTATCCGAACTTGAACACCGAAACTTATAAATGGCTAAATGCTAGTATGAGCCTACGTTGGAGCAAAATGGAGCAAACTGCACACGAAAACCTGACAGTAAAAAATGCACGACTTATCGGCCAGTCATTTGTTAACCGCTACCACCTAAGCATTTGGAAGAGATGATCATCATCAGTAATTAAACTCGAATAATATTCATATCATACACTAGAAATTGTAGTCTCACTCCTGCCCAATCTCCTGTATTGCATTAGAAGCCAAAAGTATAGTGATTCCCTTTAACTGAATCTAAGCGTCCCAAGCTACGCCTATCGACTGTCAAAGGTATCCAACCAAACCCTCAAATGACTCAAAAGACTTTTTACCTAATTTAATACCACACGTTCAGACACTCATTATGGGAACCCACATACCAGTATTAGCTTAATCCATCCGTGTGATCGAGTTTTCTTGTTTTACTAGCAAAGTTAGCCAAAATGTGCAATTTTTCACAATTTCTTGACAGAAGGCTCCAATCAATTCCAGTTGTCTTGATGCTCAAATCTGTGGAATTTTGATCTTTCATATATCGCACTACGATACGGTATCTGGACATATTTGTTGTGACGTCAGGCAAATGGCACCGTCGACTCGTCGGTCCGGTTGTTCGCCAGGGGCTGCGGACGATAGTGCCCTCGATTAGTAAGCCTCCTGTGAATATTCTCATAATACCACATGACCGCCAGGTAATGATTAGACTGGAACCAAACAACTCAGCATACTTTAAAACAGTACCGCACTCTTACTGAGGAATTTTGTCAGCACGTACGATATATATCCTATTACTCGAATGTGTAATTAATGTATCATGTAACGTAAGAAAAATCCATTCGTTTAGTAATCGCAGATGTTTTTTCCTTGGTTAGCCAATTTAAGTTTGTGTTGGAAATTTTAGGAGGGAAATTCAATAGACCTGTATGTCCTGCTTGATATAGGAGCGTGGAAGACTTCGTCTCTCCAAAGCATCCGTGATGTGCTTATGACGCAATCGTCGTGAACGTCAAAACTTCCGGAGCAGTCTAAATTATATGCAGGTCCACGGTTATAACCGTTTCAGCCAATATCCTGGTCCTAGCATTCCTAACTGCACGGTGGCGGGAACTGATGCGGAATTTATTACAGTCAGAGCTTCTACGTCAGCCCCGCTACCTGGTCGGCAGGTCGGTTTGTTTCTCTTACCGACAGAATTGTATTGGCTTGGGCTGCCATGGAATGCACACTATGTACCATTCACGGTCCGACTTAGTTGGTTCAGTCACGAGCCTCAGGGGCGATAAGGGGTGGGAGGGGGGGGGATAAATCATCACAGTATTTTTCCATGAGCTGAAGAATCTGTAGCGCGAGGTACTCGATTAATATCGTAATTGCAGAACTGGCGGTTGCGTGTATAACGTGTAGGTGTTCTGCTTGTTGCTCGTACAGCAATACATATATTTCACAGATTTGAATTGGGAGTAGTAATAGTTCACTGATCACTGTGTAAATCACTCAGTTCAGTTTATTTATTCCCACATTTTAGCGGAGCAATAGACTACATGATACAATATGAGTCATTCTAGTGGAGGAGGTCTATTAAAAAACAACACAAAAAAAAACAAAGCTTGTACAAGACCCTTGTTTACTGCGTAACCCAATATACAAGTAAGGCCACAATCGAAACAAACCCACCCCTCCCTCATACGGAACTAGTCACTGGCCAACGTAACTTTGAGTTCAATGGGGCTCCTACAGTTAACGCAATTGTCGCTAACGTAAACCAATTTCCGTATAAGCACCTTTTAGATGTTCATTGGATAAAAAATGCCGTCGGATATGAATTATAATACAATGATCTATATTACAAGCTATATCCTCCCTAATAATCACATGTATCGTCAATGTCCTGGCCAGTCAAGTATTCGATAACGTTCCGTGTGTTTTTGAAACTAGGTCTCGCTTGCCTCGCGGCATGTCAGTTTGAACTTTGCAACATTAGATGCCTCTCTATATTTTTAACCTTAGGCTCGTATTGTGGAATAATTCGACTGCACAAAAATTTGCATGCACACATTCAAATTTGAGGTAACATTAAACTTATATGTAATTAAACATAGAGCAATAAGTCTGATAATTTCGATACTTTCTGCGATGAGCGCCCAATTCAATATTACACAAATAACAGTTGGCAACCCTATGCCATGGGACGCTGTGGAAATTTTCTGAGTGGGCGATTTTTTCCGATTTTTTTATTGGACCTAAAAAGGCTGTCTGTTCCCATTGTCCAATCAGAATAAGTTATTAGCATTTCGACCACAAAAACCCTCTATAAAACAGCTCAAAACTGGACCAATAGATCGGATTTTCCCAATGGCCGCAATTCTTCTGTACACACACCCACATGCGTAAAATTGGTGAACTCTATAACGATTCTCCATTGAAATTTCAATTCGAAATATTTTTTTCAGCCGAAAACGTCCGTCGGTTCCTGGGAAATCTCGTTTGACATTGGACATGATGAGAAAAAGAGGGGAAATATCTACTTTCAGTTTCAGTTATTAGAATAAACTGAGTGGATTAGCTTACGGCGTTCAGGTATTGCAATTCTAACGAATAATTTGTGCCGTAAATGAAGGGAATTACACACTAACATTAACTGTCTGGTTTACCTAACAGCAAACAGCGCGTTTGTTCCGTTATGATTGCTAACCAATCGACAACAACAGTACGCATACGGCAATTGGAGAACATGGTTTGGCAAATGAATCCGGTCACATAGATAAACGTGTAGTTTATACGCCCTGATAAAGCTGGAAATGTAAGATTTATGCTTTAGTGGGTTAGGCAATGCATTTCAACACTTTGCGCCACAGAACTTAGGGACCTTTTGAATTAATTGCTCGGCTGCGGTATTTCAATGTATTAGCACATCTGATTGAATACTGGGAGTTATGTAACTTGAACAACGAACGAATGAGCCCATGTTATCATGAAAAAAAAATACAAGCCTGTAAGTCCGAAAATTCAAATAATTTTTTTGACTATTTTACTATTTGATTAACAGAGGTTCTATCATGAAGACTGCCTCTCTTCTGTGAATGATGAATTCTTTCATGCAGAATGTGTAGAGCGGGCGTTCCCCCAAATAATATTAACGATACGATCACTGCGAATATATCAATGCATTCTCAATATAAGAGCCATTCGTGGGGCCATTGTTTGCATTTTTATATAAAATCAATGGTTTTCGCAAATTTGGGTACAAGTTGATTTACATTATATCTCCAGTTCAAATTGGCATCAATCTAGAAGAATCCAATAATTTTACTGACTCATCCTGAGAAAATGGTCTGCTTCATCAATATTTTTTTATTTGATGGAAAGACGAAATGTGTTTTCCTCGTATCCAGAGAGAGCCCTCATTGACTTGAACGCAGTCGGGCGCTTTTCCTGAAGTTTCCCGTTGATAATATTAGCAAATAAGAAGGTTTGGCATCAGATTTAAATAGAATGCTAGTATCCTCTTGGGTAATGCATGATTTCAACTTATTCGATGAGTGGGAAGATCTTATCTCGGATGCCATAATGATGAAGCTTACTCAATAAAATATCATGATTATGCTCAAGACAAATTCAGGAGTAACCCAAGGATCATTGCCTACTATTGAAACTGTAGAAAATTATTCGTTCCAAGTCAATAAAGTAGCCTGTCCCTACTAGAGGTCCTGGCACTTCGAAGATAAGTGGACTATTGGAGGATGCCCACGAAGGCCACGTCGACTTATGCAAATTTTGCCTTGGGATGTCACTCGTATAGGGAATGGGAGATACCCCCTAATACAATGTGAAGTCAATGTGAAAAAAATGTACTCTTGAAATCCTGAACAAACGAACTAATAGATTTGATTCGAATAAGAAAATTACAAAATCATTCACGATAATGAAGAATAATTCTTATTCTTACCCATTATACATGTCTGTTATCGAGGGGCACAAATGCAGCATATACTGTGTAGAGTCCATGGATGTGGCCTTTGCATGGTGCCCTTTGTGACGTCACGTATTCCCAGATTACTCAAAAGTAAATTTGAAAGAGCTCAAGCAAGGCCACATGCTAGAATTTTCCAATTTGAAGTGTGGGGTTCAGATATGTCCTCTTATGCCCTGTTTCTAGTTCGAAAAAATCTGTTACACGACCACTGGCCTTCAAAAGAAAGAAGAAAGAAAGAAAGAAAGAAAGAACGAAAGAAAGAAAGAAAGAAAGAAGAAAGAAAGAGAGAAAATAGAGAACGGATTGAATACTACTTTTCTATAAGTCCTTGATAGTTCAGCAGAAAGAATGAGCCTAGTCTATTGGCTATATCCAAAATATAATCTCCTCGTTATTCTTAACCTCTTTTTAAGAAAAGTGATTCCCATTTCACTACACAGTTGCACCATCAAAAGAACCCACGATACTCCCCTGCTCAATGCAAAACAACGGCGCGTATACGCGTGCGTGCGTGTGGGTGGGGTGCGCTATTGTGCAACAGTTGGCTAATCCCTAACGATTAGATGTCCCCACTTGATCACCCGGTTGCTTAACGTTGATCTCTAACTACGCGAAAGCTGGAAACCTTGCCCCAATCCGCTGACCGATGTTGTATTTCACTCTTTTGGGGGCCCACCCACCGCGGAGGGATTATACTCGATTACGTTGACCCTTGAAGAGGTACCGGGTCGATCCACCCTCCAAAATTGAAATCAATAAAAAAAAAAAAAAAAAAAAAAAAAAAAAAAAAAAAAAAAAAAAAAAAAAAAAAAAAAAAAAAAAACAAAAACAAACTGACGTCCCGTACAGCAACATCAGGAAGCAGAATATCCTGCATTGCCCGAGCTAAGTACGGACTCCTACTCAATCAAAATCAAAACGCGAGCCTGAGGTTTTCCATAATGAAGGATGTTTATGTGAACACGTTTGGATAAAGACAAATATCTTTTCCTCAGCGCTTGTTTGTTTACGCGTTTTTTGATAGGGGTGAAAATTTAGGCCTTACTATAGTTCATACTCGGATGCCTGTATAGGTACACTTCGCTTTTACTCTCCACGACGTTTTCTACGCCTTTCAATCGTACGTTTTTGCAGTTGGCCCTTGAGTTGCCTCTCTCATCCGAAGGCCACCCGGGTAACTTTTGAATTACTGTTTATACACATTTATCTCCACCCTACTCCCTAACCGTACTCCGATTTATATACCCCTGGGACTAGCCATAATTCGTCACACTCGTAACCTTCCCTTGTGCAACAATTATTACTGATGGTTAATCAGTCTCACTGATGATGTATCTGTCTCACTGATGATGAACCAGTCTTACTGGTGATTAATCAGTCTCGCTGATGATGAAATAGTCTCACTGATGGTGAACTAGACTTACTGGTGATGAACCAGTCTCACTGATGATGAACCAGTCTCACTAATGATGAACAGTTCTACTGAGGATAAACCAGTCTCACTGATGATGAACCCGTCTTAGTGATGATGAACCAGTCTCACTGATGATGAACCAGTCTCACTGATGATGAACCAGTCTCACTGATGATGAACCAGTCTCACTGATGATGAACCAGTCTCACTGATGATGAACCAGTCTTACTGATGATAAACCAGTCTTACTGATGATAAACCAGTCTTACTGATGATAAACCAGTCTTACTGATGATAAACCAGTCTTACTGATGATAAACCAGTCTTACTGATGATAACACCCGTCTTCCTGATGATGAAGCAGTCTTACCAGTGATGAATCAGTATCGCTGATGATGAACCAGTCTCACTGATGATAAACCAATCTCACTGATGTTGAACTGTCTGTATGTTTCGTTAGTTCATAGCTTCTGCTGCAGCTCGCCATCGGCCGGAGCGCCGCGTCTGTAGGGTTTATTTTGCTGCCGTTCTGTTTTTAGATTCAATGAAATCGAGTAGTTACCCCAATTAGTCCTTCTATCTCCGTGAGAGAGATTTGCTTACATTAACCCTCTATCTCTTCTGTGGAATCTGTATGCCACAGGGAGATTGTTTATTCATCTCATGAGCAGGTCCAGAAAAGGTTCCTACGGTAGGATGCTTCGTGAGCTTATTAATAGAACCCGTTAGCCCAAGCAGTTCAGTGTTTCCACTTTGTATGAGGATTTGGCATTTACCGTATGTACTCTTTTACTTTTTACTACGTTTCATGTGTACCGTCCATTACCCCTAACCAAAATCTACAAAGACTTTGCGCTTGATTTTACAATAGACAGTGATGCACCTGCGGAGGGAAATCATGTCGCAAGCGGTTCGAAACGATAACATATTTTATTTTATTATAGTATCACATTCCACAGGTTTTGCCTTGGATCGTATGGCGGGTCGTTACTCCTCAGGGTCCCTACCGAATGATCAACGGGGTGCTACTGGCAGAGGGGTACTATCCTAATTGAGCCATCGGGGTCGCTATTTCTTCGGGGAAAAACGACCCTTTGGAGTACAGCGACCCCTACGCTAATGATTCTCAATTCGGAGTTGCGACCGTTCGAAATAACGACCCTTCGAATAACGACCCTTCGGAATAGCGACACGTATGTCAATTCGGAGTAGCGACCTTCGGAATAGCGACCCTTCGAATAACGAGCAGTCTTCAGCATTTCGTACTTCTTAGTCAATTCGAAGTATTGGCACCGATTTTCATAACGAATGACCTCGCGCGCTAGTTAAGTCGGTCAGACTATAAACACGTATGAACAGTTGGACTAGGTTAATAGCGTTCAAGTGAATACAGGGTTTGGCGTTACAGGAATCAGCGCGGCAAACCTATGGCGCTTAGCAATATTAGGAAACTCTTAACTCCTGAAGGTATATCGGAAAACTATGAAAGATGGATTCTAGAGGGTAATGGAACTTGGATCTCATATTTACTATTCTTAGTTATTTATTACATCGTTAACTTATTCGTTTATTTAAACAGATGATAGAAATGAGGACAGGACACTATAAAGGTCTGTATTTTTCAGGTAAGCTTGCGAACAGGATAAGGCAACGAACGCGAGAACAATCCGAGGTCAATGTCCTGGAACATAACTGACCGAATAGTCAGCTAGACTAGCTAGTATGAGATAATCCCCATCATTGGCGAAATTTCACCTATTTACTTTTCTGTTTTATTTGTTACACGATTTTGCCATCTCTGAGAGGCGTTATCGTCTGGGAGCAACTGGCATAAAGTCGAAAAACCGTCTCGACGAAAACCGTCTCGATGCGATCCTAGACAGAGGACGGTCTGACGTGTATATCGTCATATGATCACATGCAGGTCAATACAATAATAGGCCTGGGACGATTTTCGTCGAAGGCATACGAAGGTGCCATCCATTTTTTTTTATACTAGTGTTGCGGCCCTCTATCGCCTCTTCAGTGCCTAGCCTCAGTCCTTGGTTACCATCCCCCTTTTTCCTAATTCCCCCAATGACTCAAGATTTAATACCACATATTATTATATAGACTCGATTTGATAAGAACTATGATCACCCTTTCATCAATAGTACCTGAATGTCGTCTGTCTGGTATTTTTGTATCCAAAACACCAACTAGTGGTTATCGCCGGGTGTTATGTTTATCTATTTAAACTTTCAAATGGGTTACCGTTAGCATGTAGCTAATCTTCCCCTAGGCCCTAATACGAACAACTGTACAGTACAAAACGATAAAACGATGAAAAAACATGCATAGAAGAGATAAGCAAAGCACATAGGTAAATGAAGGTTGAAACAATGATGAATAAACCGGGACAAATGGCCTTGAACTTGTTTATGTAGTGTCATTGCGGTAAAAAATGACTTAATTGAAAAAGAAAAATCCAAAAGACCCGTAAGACGAACACTCTACAGAAAACAATGACCTAAACATTAAAATACAAAAAATGCTTGTGAAGATTTCCTGGAGAAAACTCAAAATGAGATGGAACAATATGGCATTGCATAACGTGGGCACTGGCCAATTCAGCTCTTGTCGAAACTTAAATGACAGCCTTAAGTTGCAGAATGTATATATGGTAAAGTGCAGGGTAAGTGCGTAAACTTGTTCTTGGCAATCCCTGCAATTGTGCAAGTATACAGGACGGGTACTGAAGGACTTCTTCTCTTTTTTCTTTCTCTCTGAACCAAATATTTCAGTCAAATGGATCAGGTCTTGAATAAATTTGTTTTGATTTTATATTCGCCTCTGCATGTGGTTATGTGCTGCTGCTACCATACCTCTTCTCTATCTATTACACTCGTGGGTGGTAATTCATCCTCTTTCTGTTTATAACAGTTGGATATACCCTATATGGCAGAATTGCGGAAATGACGACTGGTCATTTTTCCGCGTCCCTGGCTTAAATTGTCCCCTGCTTGTCCAGGACCGCCCATAAGCACACGTGACAGGGGAATCCCCCACTTTTGTCTGAGCGTATGGTAAAAAGCACAACAGTGACTGCCCTGTAATCGGAATTAGGGCATAATTAATGCGTTCATGTTAATATATAAAGAAATGTGTGAATGATTTGGCGAGGGAGTTTGCCCTTCGGCTGACGAAATTTGAAACACGAGCGAAATAATGTCAGTAGGTAAGGTTTCTTCCCCTACAATTTGGCAAAGGCAGATACTTGTGGAGTCAAAGTCATTTTCTTAGAATTTCATCTTCGGGGGTAAATCACAGATCTAGATGCCTTCTATCAACAATTTGAACTACGACGAAACGAGTACAGAACATTTGCATTCCCAAATATTAATGATAAGCCCGAGTAGTTAAACACCGTCGGATATATACTGTTGTATAGTGAATATATCGGCGTCAAAACTTGGAAATATAAACGTCGTCAACAACCTTTTCTTCACGGTCGAAATGCGCATTGATCACGCTGCTGAACAGCTCGGAGAGGGGAGGGGGGGAGGGCATTGACGAGATTCTCCCACATCTATCATTACTGCCTCTTTTAAACTGTCACCACTCTTCGATAACATCTTTTCGGATAATATTTCTGCAGGGGCGTCACAGAGTAGTATGTAGGGGAGGGGGTCAAGAATTCCGATCTGCGCCCCGGGGGGCTGAGACATCACCGTTCTAGATCTTCCTAAACATCAAGGACTGAGTTGAGAGGTTTGGGAGGGGTTAGGGGTACACTGCGGCTAAGAAATTATTTTTTGTTAACCCCGCGTAAACCTACTTTCGTTGGCGCCCCCTAAATTAGGAGGCTGCTTTCCCCTCCTGACCCCCCTTCGTGACTACACTGCATTTGTGATAAGTATGGGGTTATCTGTGAATAATCGCGTTATATAGACTGGTGTAGTTTCCGACAAGGGAGTTTCGGAAGATTGTTTGCAACGTTTCGTGCAACGTCGAACAGTTTAGGCTTTGACACTATAGGATTAATCATCTCATCAACTGTAACCGGTTGTAACGACTAACTCTATAGGGCGTCGGAAAAGCGCTCCCTCGTACCTCACCATACTCCCATTAATCTCATGCTTTTTGGTTCCACTTATTCCGCAATTATTTACAATAAAGAGACAATTAACCGCTGTTTGGCTCACAAACCACTGATGGGGTCATTATTGGAACTCATAGCATATCTTTCTACACTTCGCGCCAACTTTGGTGCGCTCAATCTATTTTAGATTAGATGCAATATTTTTCCTTTCAACTGTATCCTCCCTTGGTTTTCTATTCATCCCCATGGGGTCAGATTTATGTCAACCGTCCACTGCAACGATGCATATGACGTGGTTCTATCAAAAAATGAACAATATATTCCAAACCTTTCCACGAATCCGTAATTCCTCTACCTAACCCCACTGGTTGAAAAGATTCGGCAAATTAGGTTTTTCGGGCTGCCTTCTCATCATAGTGACTCTAAATCCGTCCTAATTAGCTGTCCAATTAAAGACATTTTTTGCCAAGCTCTGGGCAGGTTTAATTCCGTTATGAATATATATTATCAGGAATATGATTTTTCCTATAATACTCGGAGACTTTGAGTCGTCTATAGGAGAAATGTTCACGGGGGATGCGATAAGGTCAAACCTATCGTGTGACTTTTGAATATGTCATTTCCAAATATATAGAAGATAAAAAAAATGTGCAAAGAGGGAATCTAAATGTTCTTTTTGTCACCCTTAACTGGTATGCTGGTGATTCTGAGTGCATAAAACACGAAACCGCCTTGCCACTCCTCCCCGCCCCGACTCCTGGCGTCGCTCCACTAGATATTGACGGAAAATGTTTCGGACCTTGCGATGCGGACGGTTGACACTGCACTTTCAAAACATATATTAGGAAAAACTTTGCTTCCGAGGCTAAAGTGGAATTGGGTTGTCAGTCTTGTCTGGGGTGTATAAAACTTTCCTGACAATCTTGCAAACGTCCCTAGTATTACACAACACCCCAGTTACTTTCGTTATATTAGCAATTTTCAGTTCTAAAAGAAATGATATATACTATGAGCCTTCTCCGTCACGGTAGCCTACTCCTGATCCCTGAAGAGGTGTACCCGGAAGACTACCGTAAAAACCATGTCTTGATC
Source organism: Sclerodactyla briareus (assembly GCA_026419785.1). NCBI lineage: Eukaryota > Metazoa > Echinodermata > Holothuroidea > Dendrochirotida > Sclerodactylidae > Sclerodactyla > Sclerodactyla briareus. Next base: position 121,304 of record JAODTK010005819.1, on the reverse strand, counting down.
TTGGTTTCGTCGTATTACTGATCTCATAAAGAGTCTCACTTCGGACAATGAGTGTGAAAGGGGGGATGTGTTGCGTTTTAACAAATGCTGGCGTTAACTAATAATATAACGAAACACCGGTAGTTGTCATGGCTAGAATGACGAAAGGACGAAAACTAGAGCTTCCTTCCTCCATCGAACTGGCCACGGCAGCCGTAGCTAGAGATAGCTAGAAAACTTTACTGTAAAGGGATGAGATGAGGTAGGGTACATATTTTGAAGGGTTGAAAGTCAAGGTTTAATTAAACCGATACGAGTATTCATTCGAAACTTCTTGGTTGCGCCATACAAAACGTGGAATGACCAGGCCTATGGTTATGCCACTACTATACTGACGCAATGCACGAGCACAGGAGACATTGCGATCACTATGGAGTTGAGCCAAGAATATTTGTTAGTTTGTCTAATGATTTTCTGGCCCAGACTCAATATGCATGACTCGCGCACGGGGGCAGGACATCAATGGTTTATTCCGAGTCACTATGGTATCCTTCACAGGGACTCGAGGAGCATTGGCAGGCCCATATCTGAGCTTTTCTGTCCGTTTTTAGCCCCCTGGCGCTGGTCGAAGCAAGTGGATGATATACTTTGACGAAGCGGTCTGATAATCGGCCTATTGTGCAGCGATAATTTAGGCCTAATGCACTACAACCTGTCGCAGACCGTTTTTCCGCGCGTACGCACGTGCGACTGTTTTCCTGCCGAGGCGTGGACTCCGAAGGACTTTGGTCTATCAGTCAATTTAGGCTCATCTCTTCTCAGGAACCCATGACCGACAAACAGGTCTACATGAGCTGTTTTATTAAACAACTACACACTTACGAGATGGTCGAGCAGGTTTTTGGCAGGACAGTTCAGTTCAGTTCTTTTATATAAATTTTCAGAAAACTTATAAAGAGGGACTTAGTGCATGCCCAGTAGCTTATCTGCTAAGTCTGCTCTTCCCTCTCATGGTTCTCCCCTCCCTCCTGCATTTCCCGTTTTGTTTTTCCTCTTTCCCATTTTCCCCCTCATTTTCCCCGGGAGGAGATAGATCCGCTACGCAACTGCCTCCGCCTACCCGATGAGCGCTGTGTCATTTTACACGAGTTGTGTTATTGTCCTCACACAACCGTTGTGCCACTGGTGATTTAACGAAACTTCATGCGTTTATTGCGTAAGAGCTTACGCCGAGTCTCCGGCAATGCGCCAATGCGCCAATGCGCCACATGGAATTTCGGGTAGTGCTGCAGAGTGACACGCGTCCACATTCAGAGTAGAATTTCCCTAGTATACCGGAATGTGGGGAGTTCTAGAATTGAACGAGATGAACTATGACCCAATAGCGGGTAAAGAATGACTTCGCGTCTCTGCATGAAGGTCTACGAGGAAGCTACAACAAAAAGCTATAACGATTGGTACAGTATTATACAATGGTGTTTTCCAGAAAGTGTAACTTCGAGACATAATGCGTATGCGTAATGCATAATGCAGTGAAGTGAATACCAGGATGGAAACCGCAACTGCCCGCGAAGCGCTCGCAAAAATTGTACACTTTCGGACATTCCATCGAAAAGTCAGGCCCACTCTTTGGATATAAACTTATCTTAACCTGAATTTTCAATCATGTCTTCGCACGTATTTGTGTCGTTCCCTGGCCGAATCTTCGATGGCCATTTTAAGGGGTGTCCACCCGCACTGTGTGCCCCTTATAGTATATGCACCGTGCACTCACCCAACTCAGCCGAAAAATTCACAGGTCCCGCCAGGTGGCAGACTTACCCCCGTCGCCTTAACCTCCTTCCCTTCAAAAACAACGAAGTAATTAACACTCTTGGGCATTTCATCGAAAATTCAGGCAATATTTGGACTTAGCCTTTTCTTCACCTGAATTTTGAATCATACTTTTTTTGACAACGCAATTTGTGACGGTCCCTGGCTGCATTTTCGACGCTGCACCGTGTGCCCTCAAAGGGATAGTATGTGCACCATGCACCCAACCTTCAACAAGTTGTCGCACCCCATGAATTTTTAAAAAAATCACAGATCCCGCTAGGTTGTAGACCTATACCTCCGTCGCCCTGGGCCTTCGCCTCAACTCCCTTCACCTCTAGATAGCAATTGTATGTTAGTTTGTTTGTTCATTCAAACTAATGGTACCGACTAACTTGGAATCGACAACGTCCAATGAAGGAACAATTACCACCACCAAGCCAAGTCTCTTGCAAACGGCATTGAAGGAGAATTCTAATTCTTTCATTGATACAACGAACAACCCATAGTAAATTTCTGGCATCTTTTGTTAAGGAAATTCATATGTCTGCACGAGACACATCATATGTCTGAACACTACCGGTATATAAAATACCCGCGCGTTGCGTTGCGCGCAAAAAGAAAAGAAAAAAATAGAGCAGCAGAGTTCACCCCAAACATAAGTATTTAGGTCATTACGCATTCATTTCAACACGGCTGCCGCTGGATATGTTGGAGACAGTCTACCAAAATATTGGGAGGGTGGTCCCCCGGGGTCCCCCCCCCCCATGATCGCCGCCCTTGCCATTGTCCCATAAGCGATGTCTCTTTGTTCCCTAATAACCATTCTGCCGAGGTTTTGTATTCTCGCTTGTTCAACGTTTCTACAGTCTGCTGTTGTTTTTTGGACATATTTCGCCCTAAGAACTCATTATCTTGACAGGGCGATTTTGGTAAAATCCCCTCACTAGCCATTATTTACTCAGGTTCTCTCCCTAATCCTGTCTGTATAGAAGGTCTATATGTTCCGTTTAGATTGAGTCACGAGCGGTTTATTTTTTACGACGTTTTCCTGTTTTTAGATGACAGTTCCTGACCACTTGTTCAATGATGGCCAAGCGAGCGTATTATGGTGCCATTTGCTATCACGCTCCATGCACGAAGCTCGAAGTCATCGAGGCAAGGCGACCTCCGCAACTGGCAGCCTCTAGTCGATTAACAGAATTCTTCACCAAGGCGAACCTTTTGCCGTTTAAAGGAAAAAAAAAAAAAAAGCCCTGAGGACACACAAAAGTGAGCAACGCCCAGATCGTAGACGGTGGTAGAGTGATTGCGTTAGCCAGTCAGTCGTCAATTCAACTTGCCAAGAAGTGACAGTCGACATCGAAAACATCTACTGAAATATCAAACAGTCAGGTATGATACCTTACCTTTCGAATATTCGAGCTTAAATTCGGTGCTGGATTCAGCTGGAATAAGCCTGTTCACGGTTACAAATAATGAGATGATAATTACTATAAATTTTGCAGCCAACTGATTTAACAAGCACCGTGCACAATCTCTATAATACCCTAACTGCACTGATTTCTTAATTGGAAACCTTTGAAATATTCCTTCTCACAACAAACACACACCCCGTCAATGGTCGATTATGATGTGGCGGTATAATTTCAATGAAAAATGTTATCCTCGATGATGTGCTCACAGACAAGAGCTATATCACAAGTGCGAATATTGATAAAACAATTACTTTTCCGCCCCGTATCACCTAGAATAGGTACATTTTTCAATACTTGACCATTGACCTTTTGACATCCTCATCAGATGTAGTTTGACCCACTGAGCCATCTGATAAACGTTACCACCTTCGACCTGATCCCAAACCGTTTATGGATCCTCTACTCCAAGGAACAGCCCTTCGTACCAAGTATGATCTCTCTGCATTATTCCTTTGCACAGTTACCTTGCTCACACACTTTCAGACTTTGACCTTCGTTTACCTTCGGTATGTTCTGAAATGAACCCCCATTCAACTTACATTTAGTCCGAAAAAACAATCATATGTGGCCCGACTTCAGGACTTCAAAATATGACATTGTTGCATGACACTGACATATACGGTTTTCGAGTTTGCCAGATTACAAGCCAATGGGTGAACACACATACACACACATATACAAAGTAAACAAAATAAATTCCTCTTACAATCATGGACAAGAATCCAAGGGCTCATGAGTCCTTTCCGCGAACAGCTGGAAAGACGGGGAGATTTAGCGAGCATTTGAGAACGGTGAAAAAGATAGATAGATGATGTGGGACGGAGTGATAAGAAGAATGTTCGTACAAACTGTAAATATACTCAACAGACACAGCTAAACTGGGACTGAAAATGTTGAGCAATAACCCCCAACTTCCCAGTGAATTCATTCTGTAACCTCTGTGAAATGGGGTTCATTTATTCTCTATATGAGTATACACATAGCAAGCATGAGTGTAAGTGCAGATATCCCTATAGAGCCATGGTGATTAACGTGACCCTACGGACCAAAACGATAGGGTAATCTACTCCAAGGGACAACCCTTCGTACCAAGTATGAGCTCTCTACATCATCCTTTGCACAGATACCTTGCTCACAAACTTTTCAGACTTTGACCTTCGTTGACCTTCGATAACTCAGGAGCTCACCCAAAACAATAGGAATAATCTACACCACCTGGCAACCCTCCGTGTCAGGTATGGAATCTCTGCATCATTTCGTTGCACAGTTCTCATGCTCACATGTTCCTCAGACTTTGACCTCCGTTTGACCTTCGGTGTTCTTGACCGGCCCCGACCTAGTAAGAGACATTTACTTGCAAATTGCAACCCCTCGTGCAACTCTCTGCATCTTACGTTGCGAGTTATGTGGTTCACAAGCCTCTCCAACTTTGACCTCTGTGGATCTGGACATTCACCTAAAAACGATAGGTAATATACTCCCACGTCCAACCCTTTTGTGCCAGTAGACAACTCCCTACATCATTCTTCTTTGCACAGTCCTCGTGCGTACATGGTTTTCAGACCTCTGTAAAACCTTAGGCGGGACCTTGGACCGACCCCAGGAACAGGGCAGAGGAATCATCCTCCCTGAATGACACTCCCGTACCAAGTTATCACACAGTTATCGTGCTCACTCCCAAACTTTGACCTCTCTTTGACCGAGGTGACCTCAGGTCCTGACCCCGAAACAATTCTAGGTTCTTCCCCCGCTTTAGAACTGTAAACCCACCAATGTTTAATTGAGTCTATTGGATGTTGCGTTATCTCTAGATATACTCTAACAAGGGGACGCACATACAGACCACCCACATGCACACACATACGCTCTGCGTGATTGCATATGAGTGAAAAGATGTGTAATTTTCTTCATGTCAACAGGTGTAACTTCTACACTCGCGGTGTAGAAGTTTCGACACCTCGAGTTTCCAAACATGTTCCAAAACCGTCATTGCTGAACAGCCAATCAGATGACACCAGTACAGGTCAGTGATGATACACTAGTCGGATGTCGAATGACTTAGTAAATATGTCATATATAGGGAAATATATTGGAGTGTTGCCATTTTGTTGATAATATTTTGGTGCACGTTAGAAGAAACGGACTTGATAAATAAATTCCAATAATGAGTATACTTCGAAGCAAAATAGTAGTTCACTGCTGTGATTCTCCACTGTGGGTGGAGGTATCTATAGGCCCATATAAAAAAAAAGCCGTCTTCAACTGGTGTGTTGAACTGTAAAAACCACATTTGAAGTAAGTATATTTCGTAGTGTGGTCAATCGTTGGTATCATCCGTGGTGTACATTTATTATGTATATGAGTTGTTACTGAATAAAATCAATCAATCAATCAATCTCGTTATTCTCTTTCAACTGAAAGTACTTCTAATGTTACAATTGTTTTTTATTATTGCTTTTTTGAAGTTCGATGTTTAATTACCTCTCTCTTGATTTATCGCAGGAAGAATAATAATTACCTTGGAATTGACGGTATAATATAGATAATTGTCAGTATCTACGCAGCAATGGATGGGCCTGGGGTAGAATGTAACACAATACGATAAGGAAAGGAAAAAAATATGCATGTAGTCAGGACGAAAGAGATATAGACCTATAGCATTTACTTAGGAGGTACTGTTCACATTTTCTCTTGAATAAATTAAAGAAATTATATTTTTCAAATATTTTTTAAAGAGTTCCACATGTGTACACCCGTGTTTCCTATGTGCTTTCTCATTTCGAACTGTTCTGGAGTAGGGATGACTTAAGTGGTGCCTATATATGGGCGTATAATGGTATATATAAGTACAATGGTCACGGAATGAATTTTCTTCAAAATTCAGTAATGTGTTCTGTACGTTACATTAATGCATCCATAAAAAAAAAAGATTTATGGTGTGTAATGCATTTTCGTTTGATCAACGAGTTTATGAATCATGCATTGCCAGAACCCGCACCCTGAAATTTCAGAACAACATCTAAGGCAGGCAGCTGCGTTTCTCTTACATTCCACAACTGCTAAACACACGTCGCGCCAAAACCTGGCTTCAGAGAAACAGGCGCGTGAGTGTGCGTCGTTTCTGTAGCCTACAGATTCTCCGTAGCAACTTCGGACGCGCGCGCAAAAATCGGAACAGGCGTACTCTTCGCGTCAGTGCTTGATTTCGTGCGCGCTATGTTCAACAATCTTTTGGACGCGGCATGGCGCAATCCAGCAGAAAGGTCTCTCGTGACGTCACGAGGGGCCCTCTGTGCGGGTAAAATCCCATTTTCACTGACTTTGAAGTCGGTTTTTGGCATATTGAATGACCATTCGTAACTTTTGATAACATCCCCAACAAAATTATGAAAGTTGTTTTCCATGACCATTGTACTTAAAGTTGTGATAGTTACAAGTGGTTGAGCGGGAGTCCGATTTGACTCAATGATTTGAAAAAATGAATGTACTAATGTGTCAGAATTTTTTACGCAACAGGTGTCGATTTGACTCTTGTCGTATAAGGCACAGTAGTAACTTCGCTCTTATTTAGGATTATACTCAACTTCCTATTTCCTCTAAAGGTGTACCGTATTTGTTAATAAAACAGAACCCTGAAGCCAGAAGGGGTCTGTAACCACCAAATCCCCTCTAATTAGGTTTTGTAAGTCACTCTTTCCCCTTTGGGGTCAGAAACCCCCCCCCCCCCATGACCCAAGTGATCAATAAATTTCACACAAAAAACTAAATTTTCGCAGTTCAGTAGAAGTTTTGCAGCTGTTATTTAGCAAATTTCGCAGCAGCATGTGTCTAGGGGCCCATATATAGTACTTCATTCAATAGAGAGGTGAGGCCATTTTTGAGGCGACTTACTTTGAGGTTCCGATCTCAACACCCCTTCCCCTTCCCCATGACAAATCTCTGCGTACGCTACTGACCACACGGCCGTAATGCCGTTATCGCCATGTTTATTGGATGGCTGAAATTAGGCAACAGATAAAATAACGCCGATCCCATAAACCGTCTGCTGACCTCCATACAGGAAAAGGCCATCATTATGTATAAACACACTTTTATGAAGTGTGTACAGTAACTGAACTGTTTGAGTGATGGCACGAGTGTTATTGCAGTTTAACGGACCTTATGCCTTATTTGCTAATATCTCATCTCACCTCGTTGGCGATCGTTTGTAGTTTGTTTGCTGGAAACATATGAGCCTAATCTTTCGGAGGGGCAAAGACCGAAGCCGGACGGCTCTACCCACTGAAATCAGCCTACTGTATTTCAATGGACGAGTGATTTCATTACATCCTACGCGGGAGCGGCTAAAGTGTCGGGTTCGAACCACGTAATGTTTGCCGGTTAACGACCCATGACACGAGAAGGTACCTTGACCTCCTCCCATGATCGTATAACAAGATAGGCGTACTAGTCTATTACACAAGTTGTGTATATTTTACAGCCTGAAGACCTGGGGCGAATTGTCCTGGAATTTGGTCGTGGAGATCAAACCGTAATTTGGTTGAAGTTTCTAATAAAAATTCATGTAAGTGTCAACCTGGTGAAACTTTGAGTCCAGAACTGTAGGTGTTGTTTTCCCCTGACCCAGCTCTAGGTCAAATTGACCCATGAATTCCAAACATACAACTCCATAATACATACATACATACATACCTACTACAATACATCATACATACATACATACATACTACATACATACATTCATACGAGCAGTAAGGTTTACCAAGGTACCCTGGCCGTTGTGATCGTTCACCAGCACCAGTGGCGTTGCACAGCATTGTGGTTGTGTGTATGGAATGATATGGGTGAAGGGGCAATACAATGAAAACATGTGTTAATTATTGGGGGGTTATCCACGCAAATGGTGCCGACTAATATGAAGGCTGTTTCCTGTGATGTGATTAACAATAGTAATTGATAATAATAGTGATAGTATACATTTCTTTACGATAATGTTTATTGATACTTTCATGGCAACAGAATGACTATGTCCTATTGGCATGTACTATAAGGGAATTGGACATGTGTTTTTCGGTCGACGACTGGCTGGAGCTTTAGGAATGTTTGGAAGACTGACAGGACATATGCAGATGAGACTCATAATACGGAGACCCCAGACTCAGTAAGTAATACATCAGTATCCGCAAAATAGGACAAATGTCAGGGGCGGCATATAAATTGATGTTCCACGCTCCGGATCAGCTACTGTAGCCCCATAGAGCTAATCATATCGACTGGGAGAGGCAACGCGGGCAATATATTAAGCAATTTGAAAATGTCCCCTGGACCCGGACTGACGCGATCACCTTCCTGTGCGTTTGAAGTGTTTTGAACCATCTACGGTATGTGCACTCTACCGGGGACAGATTGAGATAGAATTTCCCTGGAACACGGACTGGCCACGCGGAGTACATTTTCGGCGTTAAATGTTTGCTCAACACGGTCTGTGTTCTCTCTTCGGGACATCTCAGGTAGCGCGTTGAAGACAATACAAAACCGCGCGTACTGTTATTTTACCACACCAATCAGCTCAGCATAAGGGCCTTTCGTGTTGGATTGTGCGGGCCTAGTAGCCCACCCCACATCTATCAAATCTGGATGCCCTCTTTCATCAAACCTCTTGAGGACACGTCATAATCTACATCTTGGCGAGCTTTCTTTTCGCTTGAAACGTATAGCAGTCTTGAGGTAGGCCTTCGACCAAATAGCCCTAACAGCCTACTCACATGACCCCCTGCACAATTCACGCATTGCATCGAAATCAAATATTACGGGAACACGTGACAGATCAGACTTCGCGCATCGCACCTGCCGTACAGGCCACCAAAAAGGTCAAACTTTCTGGCGACTGTTGGATATCTTCTCATAAACATCAGAAAATAATAAAATAGCGAACACCTAAATATAGCAATTGTTCATTTGTGCATGTTCGGCTCCTCAAAAAAACAACAACAACAAGAAAATAAAGAGGAAAAAACCTCATTGTCTGAAACCAATTATCGGTGTACAATACATTGCACCTCGTTGCTTTGTTGAGGTGGAAATCTTTTTGTTGAGCTGCGTCGAACAACATTGTCACAAACAACAAGCATCGAATATGGGGAAAGGGTACATATCTTTCACCTGTGGGTATTATTGCTTATACCGGGGGGCAGGATTGCAGTCCACGTTCCCACGAAATTACTCAGAATGCTATTTGGAGTTCCATTCATCTTTATTTCATGTGCCTCCTTTCCACTACGAAGTCTTTCCGATACCGTAGAATCTCTCGCCATTGACTGATATAAGACAATGGCCTTTAAGGAAACTTGTTATTCAATTTTTCTGCGGTTCTTTGACTTCAGGAATCTATTTTTAGGGCCGCAGCGAACGGATTCGCGGTTGAGGGAACGTCACTATCAAACGCTCATACTTTGCCGGAGCACATTACCACTGTCCCGAATAATGGCAGTGGAAGTACAGAAAACAGGTGAAAAAATCCCCTTCAATATTAACTATCTCCCTGTTAATAATCTTGCTTATATCCGCAGCAGAGAACGGGGGTTTTATTAGGCTTCCCCCCAAATTTAAGTGATCAACTTCACCTTACTGCAAAGGTAAAATTTGATGGTGTTTTTCCTGTGATGTTTTTGTGCACCATCCGTGAAGACATGGTTTCCGTGTAAATTTATTCCAAGAGTGAGTACCTACCGGCCGCTGTTGGCTTCTCGTTCAACCCTGCATACAACTTCCCGGAGCAATTTAACTCCATTTTCTGTAGCTCTTCGAACTTCGTCTAACCGAGGACTATAAGGGAACACATATCACTCAGGGGGAAAAAAACATAACTGAAAGAGACACTTTAGAGGGATGTAGGTTAATTAGTAGAACATTGGAACACTTTCTAAAACGATGATATGAAGGGAATATGTGAAGTACTGTCAGTAATTTCGACCTGCTCTCGATCGCTCGCTAACATCCGCAACAGAGGGAACGTTTATTTTAATCTCCACCCCCGAATTTAGGGGAAGGATTTGGCCTCACCGCGAAGTTTAAAAAGTTATGGTCGTTTCCCTATTTCAAGTGGTGATTTTTTTCCTGCCACTTGTCACCTAGTTCCTGTTTCCTATGAGGAAAAAGAAGTTCCAAAAATCCTCCAGCCCTTTCTTTGTTACATGATAAAGTTCGACAGGTTTCAGCTACATTGTTGAGGTTCATTGAACTTCGCGAATCACATAGGCCACCTGTCAATGAGTCACGTGCCAGTCGAACAAAACGTGACAAATTTCAAACGCGAGAACAAGAGATTTCGTGTGGGGTGGATATTTATCGGCGATATGTATCAGGGCGCACCGAAAAGTACACCCCTATTGCCCACACAGTGGTGGGAGTACCGGGCTTTATATAGCGCCCCATCTCAGGATACCCTGGGCCTACCTTACTACCTCATTGGGGGGTAATCCAGTATAATGGTGGGTAGGTGTAGGGGCGCGGTACGAGGGGAGAACTCATCCTTTGTAATGTTAGGATGAATAGATGAATGGGTGATGTGCGGGTGTGTGTGTGTGTGTGTGGTGTGTGTGTGTGTGTGTGTGTGTGGTGTGTGTGTGTGTGTGTGTGTGTGTGTGTGTGTGTGTGGGGGAGTGTGGGGTGTGGGGTGTGACGCTCCTTGTCATCAAGATGCCCAACGAACTGCATGCCTGCATGTGACAAGCCGAAATTAGGTAAGCGAGTTCCACATAGCTCGGGATGAACCTTTTTGTTCATGGCGTAAGTCCCGAGAGCGCGAACCTAAAAAACCTGTGAGCCTGATATCTGACGAACGCAAGCGGTCGATTCGAACTGGGTACGGGTTGAAACTATAGTGAGGCTGAACTCTATTGTTCATTGCGTTAGGTCGGGATAATTCGGGCCAGGGTAATGGAAGGGGAAACAAAACAAAAAAAGCTTGTCAGCACGATCATTCAATTTTATTCTAATCAGACAGTTGGGATGCTTCTTCCTTTCTTTCTCTCTTTCTACGTGACTTGGGCCGCGCAAGGCATCGTTTCAAGAAGGTCCAGCAGACCGTGTCAAAACAAAGTGCATACAGACAAAAAACGTGCACAGAAAACACAAACACTACAGATAACACAAAAACAATACAAGAATACACAAGAAGGGCAATCAATAGACATTGATGACAGCATGGCCATACTGCCCACCATCACTAAGCCTGTTGGCATAAAATGGAATCTCTTGGCCCCTCACAACACTACTGCCATACTTTATACTCTGGCCAAGATAGTTTTGAAAAGACTGCAATATACTGTACAAAATGTTACGAGGAAGAATATTCTAGCACCTAATTGGTGCGAGGGAAGAAAGAGAATTGGTACTGATCAGTGTGGCTTAACATTTAAAGAGAGAACTCATGCTGGTCCCTAACACTTCTATCGGAACATTAACATACTGGGTATTGGATAGCAACCCGATGCCTCAGGTGGTCGTTCAAGAAGTAGTCCGTTCTGAAGATGTGGGCAACGTACCAAGTAGGAGATATCGACAGGGCAAAGCCTTTTGTTCTTTGGCATAAGACATTGTCATTACAGATGACTTCTAAGAAAGCCTATCATGACGTGTATTGAGTTAAATTTAGGTATAGGTTGCAGTTATGGAGAAGAAAAATCTTTCGTTTGACTGTCAGTCGGCTGTGAGCAGTCACGTTCGGTTGAACGTGTTATCTGTTCCTCCGAGTTCCGAGAAAGTGGTCGGATTCTGATCGTTTTTTTCCGAAGAGGTCCCGGGAGCGGGTTAGAATTGGTACACAACCCCGACCGCGATATTTGCTGAGCACTAGTCGAGAAGAGAAGCCGAATTATCTCCGGTGCTCATCCACGATTAATACCGCCAGTGTTGCTCAGGAGCCTGTACTTGGCATTCTGATCCCTTAGAAATCAAACCAAAGTATCGAACTTCGAACACCGAAAATGGACGTGGCAAATAATCACCACGCATTGTTACGTTTTTTTTTGGCATTAGTTAAAGGTTGATCAAGGTCGTGAGAGGACAAATCCCAAATAGTAAATAGTAACACGAAGTCCAATGAACACAAGCACTCATCGTGTTTAAATTAGGTTTGTTAGTTACCCATAAGGAGAGGAGGAACTGTGTTGTTTGGGGTTGAGTCATTCCAGGTCCTCAAAGGGCGAATCTCAGGAAGCTTGTTAGCACGATATATACCAAACGCACACATGTAATGTATCACGGTAAAATTAGGTATGTGAATTTTGCATAGAGAGAAAACCGAGATGTTAAGTGTACCGTACTTTCATTTCATTACGAAGGTTTGGCATGCGGCAAGGAATCACTACCCAAAGTTGCGTTCGCATAATTCACCTCCCAGTAGTTTCTGTGACATATTCACAAAGCTGCAGGTCGGTGGGTAGGTAGTTAGGCATTTGGCATTTAGGATACCAGTACTCCAGGCATTGACCTGGGTACCGGTACGCTAGGCATTACTCTAGGCATTGGCTGGGGTACCGGCACTCCAGGCATTGTCTGAGGTTGAGGTAACGGTAATCCCGGCATTGATCGGGTACCGGACCGCAGGCATTGTCTGAGATTACCAGTACTCCAGGCATTGACCTGGGTACCGGTACTCCGGGCATTGTCCGGCGTACGGTCCTCCAGGCACTTGCCGGATACCGGGACTCCCGCATTGTCTGAGATATTACCAATACTCCAGAACCGGGTACCGGTACTCCGGGCATTGTCCGGGGTACCGGTACTCCAGGCGTTGGCCGGATTACCGGTACTCCGGGTATTGTCGGGATATACACGATACCAAGCGGCATATCTCCTGGGGCTTGTCATATTGATTCGATTTGAAGCACACTCACTTTGGTTAAGTTCAGCGCCCTACCATTAATTTCGGGACTATAGTCAAGTTCATCACATCCGATGCTTCGAAAAGTCAATAATAACAGCTTCAAGCATACAGTTATTCAACTCGTCAGTTATTTTTGAGGACCTCGTAAACATGAATCTGGAGAAGAAGGTAAACACTCATCATTCGCTGAGCTCATATTTTGACCTATAGGTTGTCTTCAGGTTGGGAAGGCATATGAGTCAGGATTGCGGTGTGAATAACCCTAAAAAATCACCAAATCAACATAGTCCAGGTCTCTACCAGGAGAATCACACTCGAGTATTCTGCGTACAGATTAGGCTTAGGTCCCCAATTATCATTATATATTATATATTATATGGGGCGGCGTGAGCGAAGTGTCCTGATCCACGTATACGGTCAAGTGATCAGACACTGAACGCATGCGAATTCTAAACCAGAAGAAACCACTGAATAGCCTGCGAGTCGATGGTTCACGATCGAAAAAAGTTTGCTGTCTGTCCTGTCGACGTGATAACCTAATCTAATGTTAGAGGTTCCGTCGACTGAGTGAACACCATCTTTGCAGGGGAGAGGAGGAGATCCTAGGGGAAAATGGGGAGGGGAGATTACCCTGTTTGGAAAGTTGCTATCAACTTTCCACAGTTATTAGGATTTCTTCTCATAACTAAAGAAGCTTCGAAATATCACCTGACGTGTTCCCATTGTGTTACTATAGTAGTTTTAACATTTGAGTCGTTGTGGTTCATCCTTCTAAATATTGGATGAAGAATTCGTAGGAAGTGAAAGAGACTCAAGGGTTATTGTTATCCGAAGGCAACGCTTCCGTGTTAGTATCATAATTGTATACTGTGTATTTTCCCCATTATGCAACATTTCGGCACTACGTGAGATGTATTTAGTCGACGTCAGTGTTCAATCAGTCAATACCACCTTATACCGAGTGAAGACATTCCGCCTCCCCTAGCCCCGGCAGCCTCATTCGTAGGATGGTGGAGGGGTGCGAGATCTTTCAAAATCGTTTGAAATCAGGGTTAGGGTTCAAAATATCAGGTCAGGGACAGCGTCCAGGGTAATTCATGTTCGTTCTTGGCCATTTTAAGAAATATGCAGAAGGCGTCATGCAATCGACCACTATGTGAAATCCTATAGGCACGATAGTGCTATAGCCGCTGCCATCATGCGGAATAAAGTCCCCCCCCCCCCTCCAACCCCCCTCCCCTCCCGGCAATCCAAAGATAACGCTCCTCAATATACTGAATTGACGCTGGGATGTAGAATACTAGAGATGAACATTACGTTATGTTCTTGTAACTTATATGCAAGGCAAGTACAACCGACTTCTGGCATCATACGTCCTACCTATAGCTAGGCTTTAGAGATGTCCTCACACCCTGGTAGAAGGCGATTACACTCCTTGCGTTGATAGCAACATGCACCATACCATAAAACTTTTCACATCAATGTTGCTCTACTTTGGATTTGCATACAATTCCGAGTTAAAGTACTCAAATTGTATCATGTCTTTCATGTGTATGGTGTGGGTACAATGCTACATATACGAATGCAATTGCTTGTCGATCGGTGAAACTCGCACGGGGACATGAAACTACTATATCTGGAGAGGCAAGGGTAGGCAAATGCATGCAACTACACATGCATTTGCCTACCGTTGCCTCTCCAGGTATTATAGTCGTCCATGGCCTCCCCTCTGTGATCAGAGGTTCACCGTCACGGTTGAGCACACCGATTATTGAAGCTAGCGCAATTTTCTGCATTTTTTTTGGGGGGGGGCAAACTGAAAAATGATTAGAAGAATCGCTTCGTCACTCTTCACCCCTCTTCAGACAGAGAAAACAGCAATTAAGAATATTCTTGGAAATGCTGCTAAAATAATTTGAAATAGCCTGCTTCTTTGTCATCAAACCGTGAAGTTCTCACAAAATGCTGCGGTAACAATATACATCTTCAAAAATAAACAAAATGGACCCAATACTGATTGTTGTCATCAAAGCGAGATCGAACACTTGCCGAATTTCCCGCCGATGTTTTATTTCAGGGAAGTGCAAGAAAAAAAACAGGTGGTGGAAAGGTAAGCGAATGGCGGGAGGTGTGTATGGCGGTGCAGAGAGTCGGCCTCTCGGCAAATGAAGCTCGTCATGACGAATCCAGCCGGCCCCCATCCAGTTAGACCACTTAATGTACATTAATTAAAATTAATGTACTATACCATGCACCCCCGATCTTTGCTAGGGCTGTGTCCCTCGAAAAGGTTGCGCATCGTAATATTGTTTCATGTATTTTATCAAACCACAGAGAGTGTACTCACTAGAGTGGTTTCACGAGGCAGATCGTGTCAAATGAACTGGGTTGGGAGCGAGAGGTTGCAGATCGTGTAATGGAAATCGGGTTAAAAAGGAGGCGGGCTAAAGGGCTAGGGCCTGAGAGTAGATAAAAAAACTGCTGATGACAGCTGGGGGCGGATCCAAACTTGCAAAGAGGAGTTTCTGTGTGTGGGCTGATAACGCCATCAAATCAAATCATCAGAGAGTGTACTCACTAGAGTGGTTCCACGAGGCAGATCGTGTCAAATGAACTGGGTTGGGAGCGAGAGGTTGCAGATCGTGTAATGGAAATCGGGTTAAAAAGGAGGCGGGCTAAAGGGCTAGGGCCTGAGAGTAGATAAAAAAACTGCTGATGACAGCTGGGGGCGGATCCAAACTTGCAAAGAGGAGTTTCTGTGTGTGGGCTGATAACGCCATCAAATCAAATCATCAGAGAGTGTACTCACTAGAGTGGTTCCACGAGGCAGATCGTGTCAAATGAACTGGGTTGGGAGCGAGAGGTTGCAGATCGTGTAATGAAAGTCGGGTTAAAAAGGAGGAGGAGACCTAGGGGCTGGGGGGGGGGGGGGCTTGAGGTCGAACCCAAGGGAAGTGCGCCCTCATAAATGGCCTCACCCTCCCTATGGGTAAAAAAAGTTCAATTTATGGGCCCCTAGACACATGCTGCTGCAATATTTGAAGCAAAAGCTGCAAACTTCTACTGAATTGCAAAAAAAGTTAAACATTCATTATCACGTGGGTCATGGGTTCTGTCCCTAACCCCCCCCCCCCCCCCCTCAACGTGGCGTACGCCACTGTGTTATATTACAACGGGTGCTCAGATCCGATTACTGTTCGAGTTCAGTAACCGAGCGCAAGTAGAAGATTAAAAGACGTTTATTTACACTCGAGACAGATATACCAGATCAATGACGGGCGTAGAGTCAAAGTACGTATTTACATCCACACAACCGAGACAACGAACAAACCTCATGGTATTTACCTGTAATAACATATTGGACCATAGTCAAGCTTGAAGAGCGGAGCGCAACTGGGAGATTGGTAGCCGCAAACGGTACAATGTGGGTGCGTTGACCTTGTCCGAGCTGTTTTGCACGTTTCGTTGAAGCTAGGGGCAAGGTTGTTTTTTATCCATCAGGTCAAAGTTTAAGAGACGATTCATTAGATAGGTAGTGGCGTTTCGGACTCTTACGAGGCTGAAGGTAGCGGACGCCCATTAGTAATGTTCCTACGCGGAGTTTTTGCTGAACTTGAAAAATAGTGCCTAAAAACATTTTGAAACCCATTTTTCTGTTACCTATCAATATCTGATGGGTTTGTCTTTGTCTGCAAGTGAAAGGGCATATCCAAAGGTACAAAAGGTGTAAGTTGGTGGGATTCCTGGTAGAATTTCACTAATTTGACATGTTACCGGAGACTTGGAGCAAAATTGGTGTTCGGACAGAATCACGTCGCCGAGTAAAGGTCGTCTGCTAACTTTGGAGTTCCTCTAGCCGAAAAAAAGTAATCGGTCGACGTATGCTAATTGTAAGTACCACTGTTGCTACATCTCTCTGCTTTCAAATGAATGGTGGGTGGCTTGGGCCTTCAAGTAGGGCACACCTGCACACAAGGAGTCAAGGACCCCTAAACGGGGCAATTTAGTGTGTAAGTCAATAGGGAGTCTAATGGTGGTCCGCTACATGAAGAGCTATCGTAAATGACAGCGTATCGGCGACGGTCAAGGAGAGAGTAACGGTGGTGCCACGGATGGAGTAAGGGTACATACCCACCCCCACTGATCTTAGGTTTTGAAAGAAAAGAAACATCGAAAATCTGACGGACACGCAAACGCACACACACACACACACACACGCATACACACGAACGGACACTTTTGCGAGGATACCTCATTGCTAGAAGACCATTGGCACCCCGCCATAGAGTACCCCTCAGTGGATAGTTCTTGACCACCACTATTGTTACCATAGCAACTGTTGTTATGGCAATCAGCAACAGTAAATATCGGTGAAATAGCAAACTGACTACGATATCTGATCCGGCCCTTCGGGACCAATGAGAGTAGATGAAAACAAAAATTGCTGTGAGCAGGAGGGGGGGGGGGGGGGAATCCAGAATTGCAAAGAGGAATTTATGTGTGGGCTGTTAGCGCCGTGGGACAATCCGAGCGGAGCGCACAGAATTTTTGCTTGCGTGAAACCACCACATGGCCAGATGCCAGAGAATGGCACTTCCGATTTTGTTTGGGTTATGTTCAATTATTCTCTTTTTAGTTTTATTCTCCGCATAAGCCTATTTATTAATCACCCTGGACGATCTCCTAAATGTAACAGTTACTGGCCAATGAGGGTAGGACCCCCGAAAGTATGGTATGTTAGTCTTCCCTTAGTGCTTCTAACATTTTGCCAAGGTAGAAGAACGAATGCACGCTGTCGAACGCGGGATGTGGCTTTCGACACAGCGATTGCGCAGAGGGGCGTCCCTATCGTCCTGGTCACCATCACACTGAAGGGCACACGCCCAACACTTTCTGCTGATTTCGCGGAGCATGGCCAGGGACGAGCTCCGCTTGGCCAGGGAATGGCGATGATCTAAAATCAGGCAATATGTTAATCGACAGGTCACCATGGTATCTGCAACTTGCCAGCTGCCTGTCCGCTGAAAGCTGCAGGGCTGCGATTTGTACGAATTATCATTGGGGGTGGGGGGGGGGGGGGGGGGGGCATTCACTTGCTCGGGCGCTTTGGATCTCCTGCCAGGGGTGCAATGGACCACTCAAAGCCCTCGTTGGGGCTCAGGTGCGAGGCGCCTGGAAGCCAAGTCGTTCGGGGACACTTCAGAAGACACAAATCGTATATTTTGCATTGCCAGATGCCAGTTATTTTTTAAACGAATTTCCGAATTGTTAGCAATATAGCTGATAAACTGGGGTACGGAAATGGCATGGACAGTATTCAACCAGAAAATTTAGCGACTTCAGAATAGGAGGCAGTTGTTCATCTGTTGTTGTTTTTTTCACAGTGCCTTCATCTTGGCCAGGGGCATCGCATACCGGTACATTATTCATTGTTGCGAGAGATTAGCACACACAAGCAGCCAGGTTTACATCCCCCCCCCCCCTTGGTCCCCCGTGCGGCGGGGCAGGGGGAGGGTGGACCCCCAGGAGGATGCCAGACAAAACTTTCTAGGTGCATTCTTGATCGTCTTCTTCTAATTGCCGTGTGCCGATTCTCTGGAGCAAACCTCCAATTTAGAACCAAAGTTGCAAACTGGGAGACGGACGGTCATAAACGAAATTCACACATTCACATTCAAACTGCTCCCTTAATTCGCCTGCAGCTTGATAATGAGCACGCTATTGAGAGGGGTGCACCCTGCGGGACTTGTGGGACATTACTTTGATACAACTGTTCATTTTTGGTAGTAGTATTCTCGAAAGTGGGATTACACAATGGTATTCGCACTCTTATTTAACTTCAATCAAACTGCAACCAAAGCAACTACGTCATGTACGTGGCGTCATGCAAACGACGGCGACGGCGACTACACGAAACGGCATTCCACCTTTAGGTAACATAATTCCCGAATATTGCATCCTGATAGTTGCTGACATTTTCAAGTTCGTCCAGAAGGACAGGTGGTCTTGGAACCAGGGACCTCCTAAATCTGCCCTTGTTTGAGGGTCTTAAACTAAGAGCGCAACCACTGCGAGAAGGCGCGATAGGATGATACGGAGTACGGACCCCCATATATTTCTGGGGGCCTCTGCACATGTTGTCTTCTGCACAAACACATTTGTAACTCTTCACTTCTTTGGACCACGAACTCCTATCAAGGGATTGCGCCGGGCTCTTGTCGTACACGTCGATGTCAAAACTAAGTCATTATAGTCATCTTTACGCATTATCGTTTCCATGTCGATTTAGAGGGGCGCTCTTCCGCCATACAACCGGTCCCCGCTCCCTTTGGCTATCGTGTCAATCAGTGGTAATGTTGTGATGCTTGATAATTAAACGGGGTTAAGGAGAGAAAGATAGGAAGGGGATCTTCGCGTGAAGCAATCAGGGCGAAAATACGGGGGTGGGGTTGTGGAAACGAGGAGTCGGTTTCTCAGCGCCTTGCAAAGAGGAGGTTGCTCAGCTCGGTGAATATTCCCACTCCCCCACTCGCCGTGACGATACTGTCAGTCCAGCAAAAGATGGCCAACGAATTATAAAAAGGTAAGTTGGTCGCAATGAAGTAAATCGATCGCAATCAGTTCACAACCTCATGTTAATTTGGGTAATTAGCTCTTGAAAGCAATCACGTTCGTATTATAAGATTAATACTACTTTCGATTTATAGAGCGCTTTCCATAAACAAGCACTTTAGACAAAAGGATGGGACTTCAATGAACGCTTGAAAAAGTCGTGGCACTGCGAACCCTGGTTGATATTCTGTAAGAAGTTCGGTGATGTAGATTGGTGCAATTCCATGGAGAACTTTTTTGGTGAGAAGAGCCATTTTATATTCAATTCGCTCATGGATGGCGAGCCAGTGGAGATCACGAATGATTGGAGTAATGTGCTCATACTCCCGGCTGCGTCACGTCAAAATGGGATGCGGAGTTCTGGATCTCCTGTTTGTTTCCCAAATCCCTTTTTGGGCAGTCATAAATAAGGCTATTGCTGTCCAAGGACACGATGACACGAAGGCATGTACGAGATGATCAATGGTAGGCTGGTCAAGGTAGGGTCATAATACATTCCGATCGTAAAAAATGTGCCACAAGAGTTTTCACGTTTCAAGTAAAACGAGTATTCCAAAAAACGAACCCGAGGAAGGCGGTAATTTTGCACATATCACTGGAGGACGCCCCACGTGGTCGTAGGAGGTGATTTGGGCATTTCCAGATGGCCGTTGAATATGATGACGGAATTTGGTTCAGTAGCACATCTAAACAGAACAATTTTGCACAATCACTCGGTCTTAGAGTATAGCGGGTCGGCTAAAGGGAGGGGTATCCTCTCGGGTCTGTCCTCTTCGAATTGTTTTGGATTTTCAGGTGCCCTTACAGATGCAATTGGTGCGATGCAGCACACCTAAATGCACCCATTTCATCATTTCACAAATGACGAATGATGCCCTGATCTTTAAGGAAATAACAGAAGGGTTTTTAGACTCAAAGAGTGGGGGCAGGAAGATACTCCCTCCAGCCATTTTTTTTCTCCGGGGGAGCTAGCGCCTCCAGCGCCCGGTCCCTACGCCCTCGTTGAGACAGCCTTTTTGTCATATACCTGCAAACATTGGGTATCCACAAAATACGTCTGTACGTCCGGCTTCATCCTGTGTTACAATCTGCCAAAACATTTCACGCTTCAAGTAGAAGACACCATTGGCGTCATCACCATTCACCATCTGTCCTGGGACGAATGAATAAGAAGAATACCGAAACTCCTCGTAACACTGGATGTTCACCATCGTTAAGGACAACTGAGGGATTAATTATGGGGGGGGGGGGGGGCAATATAACAGCTGGAGGAATAATTGATGCGTCAGTGCGAACCCAACGTTAAACGACTTTCCGTTACAGGTTAGAGGCTACCGTAGTTGTGCCTGTGCATTGCACAAGACAGAAAAGCATCCCGTCATGCAATAATAAGTTAAGTCACACTCGCACAACCATGCAAATATTATTAGTTTTCTATTTAAAAAAACACACAATTCATTTCGCTTGGAAAATAATTCATTTCTGAGAGAGGATTGCTGTGGTACAGTGTAGTATGTTGGTATGTGTTAACAGTGACTTTGTTGAGTGAAAGACAACAAACTTCAGAGCGAAATGTTGTGTTATTTAACACAGTGAAACAATGGAATACATAACATAGTTATCTGTTTGTTCAACTGACGTATCTATACTGTGCAATATGCACTCTCCCTTATTTCTCTACATCATTAACCAAACTTTGAAGGCTCATAACTCCACATAGAACATCATATTGAATAGCGTTTAGATTGAGACCTAAGATATCGGTTCCCATTCCCCACGAAATGACCTGTATTGTAATCAAGCCTGCAGTTGTCCTTTAATTAGGTGCAGATGAAGGACTTGTCACGCAGAAAAGAGCGGGTCACAGTTTCACATGCATCAGCGTCACAGTGCTATATGGAATATACTGATAGCTTCCCGTTTAGCAGTCTCTACCAAAACGGCTGAAAACTGATATTTATCGTAAATCTGGCTGCCAGAGCTCAGACTATGCAGTTGGTCCATCGGTATCCATAGGGAGTGAGCGTTCGTTGAGAAAGGTAGATTCAAACTATTTGAGACGTTAGAGGCACTGTCATTGTGTCTCTCACAACCCTTCTACGAGAATACTGGTTCAACAATCGATCGGTAATTTTGTCCAGAGGTCATTAACAGCTAGCTCTTCGTTTGATAATGATACTGTTAAGGAAATATAGGGACAGTAACATGAAAAATCAAGTGATGAAACCTTGTAATGTGATTTGCGAAAAACGGGGTTCTTTTTTCTTATCTAGACTAGCCGCGTTATATACCCTCGTCGTATTAGGTGGACGAAGGTGGGCCTGAACATGAAGACAGAAAAAATTGGCCGATTGACTCGCCTAACTAACCTAACACTTTTTCGAGGCTACGTTCTGTCCATATCGGCGATGGTTATACCTGTTGTGGGAACGTGAGATGGTCGATTTGGCAAGAAGCAGTTTCGATCATCTGTTTCAATGGCTCTCCGGAAAACCGCTCTCCATATTTTGAGAGACTCTGCGGGAAGCGGGTAGGAAGCAGTAAGATATGTATTAGAAACATATACTCCCCGGGGCGAGAGCCCCTTTGACGTTCTAGTAAAGAAGTGGAAGAGAAAGGGAAGATTGTCGAGTTGAGATAAGGTACTGTTTCTTTAAAGTGACACGGCGTGTCATTCCATTTTTTTTTTAGGAATGAAACAGAATGGCGTCCAGACAAGGCGCGCTATAGATGTTACTGTGCGCAATTTTATAAGAATACGAAGCAAGTGAGATTGATTAAATGAGTCGAATCTCGTTCACTATTGGTTGTTCGGTTCGGTTAGCCACAACTGTCCACATTTCCACTTTCCTTGTTACCTCTCACATTTGTATGCCAGTGCCCGTTTGTTCACCACATCGACTTGCCGCGCTCTGCCTCGAATCTTCTAGGTTGTGACCATAGTAGCCTTGTCCAGTTGACACACTGCACTTAGTGGGGCTCCTCTCCAGTTTTATTGTGATTTGTATTACGGAGCCCCCCCATCCTCGGCATGTTATCGTAGCTGTTACCTCTCGTCAATCCTCTACCGCCTCGTTCTCGTGGGAGCCTGGTAGGTGATGTACATCGGCTCTTGAATGGACGGCCTCCATGCATGGTAAATTAGTTTGCGTGTCCTTCGATCCATCTCCGCCAACTTTTCCTTGGTCCAGTCTATCACGCCCCCTGGTTACCTCATTACTGACATTGCGTACGTATATGTCAATCCGCCTGGATTTTGTTTTGACCAATGAGTCTGGACCTCAACACTTTTCTCACCCTAGTGATGTGCGTCTTAGTCGTTCCACTTCTCACCTGTCTCTCCAGGTTCTCCATCCCTTGTAGTATCCCCCGTATTCGTACTCTTGAGCTACTTCGACGTCCTTGATCGTCGTCTTCGTCGTTGTTTTTATTCTCAATGATACCGAATGAGGATCACCTGATGACCCATGGTACTCAATACCGGGACTAGTTTTACCTGAAATTCTCCTCCCAGCGGAGTTAACGGCGAGCCAGAATTGATTTCGACGGGAAAAACCACCTTCTTGGTTTGAAGAACTCATTCTCCCACCAATTATGGTAAACGGGAGGCCTTCAGGCAGCATTAACAAGACAAATATTCTTACCGTACAAGCTAGTCTTCGACCTACCGCACGGAGCCATAAAGAGTCTCACGAAATTCTGACAGAGTAACACATCCGGATGTGAGCGAAATCTAACACATCCGGATGTGAGCATGCCATGGCGGTCTTGCACTCCAGTTACGCAAAAGTCAGTGACTCGCTTTCAAGGTTCAACCAGGGAGGGCGTCGAAATCAGTCACAGAAAATGGCTAGCACAGAAGTGCGTTCGACTCCTTCAGGATACCCTATACGAAGGGAATTTGGAGGAAGAGAAGGCGACTTTTGAGGCTAATTTCGGAACAGTCATTGAACAGCTGGACGAACGTTCTCAGTCATCCAGCCGAGGAGAGGAGGGCGCCGAAACAAAACAAAAGTGAGGTGTCGCTATGCAATAAAGAGATAAACCGGATAGAGAAATCTCCGCTGTCACTTCCGTGCCGTCAGACTGGAGATGGTTCCTTTGGAGGTACGTTGTGCCAGCTCGTTAGGAATGGGGTCATCTCAAAGTGTTCTTTTTCCGAGGACGTAATCACGGAGACGTTTTTCAATATGGACGGAGACTCGATGAAAAGCCGGCACATATCGTTGTCAAAGTCTCGTCACATACTCGTAAGGTGGAAAGAAAGAAGCGATGACGGTACCGCCTGAAAAATCCACTCTTCTTCATTGTGGACGATTTAGCCAAGCGAGACCTCAGTGAGAATGCGCCGATCGTCTAAAGTCGAAGCGATGTACGGAAGAGGCATAACTACGCTTCTACGCTGTAAGGTGGAGTGAATGGCAGACAATCCTTCCAAAAGACTGTAAGTGCTGAAGTGTGAATCTGTTGGCTTCTTCCTTTCAATCCAGGACTATAAAACTCGGATTAATAATATCCGTGGTAAATTGAGCAACGTTTCTTCGCGTCCCGTTTTAAATTTATTATGGGAGGGAATGTAGGACAAATACTTGTTGTTCTATAGCCTACTGGTTCAAGGTTTTTGTTTCTGTTCTAGATCTGTTACCAGGCTCTTTTATTCTGAATGGCTATTTTCTCTCAATATGTAGTTTCAATGTATGAATGACTTAAAAGAAAAAAATTACTCCTTGGCGCATATAAAAAAAAGACATTTCCCTTTTGCAAGAGACTCATTGCGTTGATTCTCGTTCAGGTTCTGAGGGAAATGAGTGGGGTGGAAAGTCCTTCTTTTCCTCATGCTCCGCGTGAAGTGATCGTTATTTACCTCTCCCCTCAGTTTCACAGTTTTGAAACAATCTTCGGACCGACATAGTCGTAATATCTTTTCAGATATTATTACGATGGCCTCGTCTACACCTTTTTTTCGATATCTTCGCTTCTAACCTGTCTAATATAGATGACCCACCTTTTTCCCAAAATATTCATAACTTTGTCATGTTCTGATACTATATGGGGTGTTTTTCCTTTGGTCTTTTATTTTGTTTTTTCGTCAATATAGTACACTCCAAGGAAAAGCATTGGAGGTCGAATTGCAAAGGATTATAGCTAACCTAGAAACACGTTTCAGTCTCAACTCATCGCCCACTCTCGGACAACAAATTTTAAACAGAGAAAGCTTTGTTGAATGTAGACTTTCAAAATAGCTTCTTAATTCCCGCCTGGCTGAACCTGAATGAAGGAAGGGTTGCCGACTGCCATTCATTCTGATCATACAGATATAGGAGTGAAAATATTAGATCAATTCTAGATATCGTACAATATAGGGATACAATAAGGATATTCAAATACCAGGATACTCCTTTATATGGATTTTGAAAAGGCTTTTGATAGTGTAAATTGGGATTCGTCATATCAGGAATTGTATTCGTTCAATTTCGGTGATGACTCATTCAGCTGGGTGAAAACGCTCTATGGTAATTGTTCCACCGGTCCTGTGTTTGCAAATGGAGTGTCTTCATCAGTGTGTAGTCGAGGACCGGCAAATCCGAGACCGAGACCGAGACCAGAGGGTGTCGAGACGAATCCGAGACCGAGACCAGGACCACAACTTCGAGACCGAGACCGAGACCGAGACCAGCAAGGTCCGAGATCGAGATCGAGACCGAGGCCGAATGTATATAGTCAGTGTATAGGGCAACAATTCAAAGTCCGAACTGTATGGTAGGCCTATCTACACCCACATGCTCTATTTCTGACATGATAGACAACCTCTGCTCATTGATACATTTGCTTTTTCTACGATTTGCAAGACAAGTCAACACTTTTTCTTCCCATCATTCTCCCAGTCGACTCGAATAAGTCTAAACACTGGAGTCATCAATCACGGGTGGTGCCATGTGAGCATACACGCCCATTCCCGTCTGCCCCCTCTCCCAGTTCGCCAACTTTATCGGTTAAGCCATGAAACAAACTAACACACTCCCTCATCACATTTAAAAAAAATGTGAAATCAATTGTGAAGACCCCGCCAGAATGCAGACTGATTTCTACTGAATATGGTACCGATACACAGTCACACTTGCCACTGCGGACTGCATGGATGAGCCCCCCCCCCCCTCACCTCTTTCACTTTGTCTCCCTCTTCTCTCTGACCTTGACAACATTCTTTCTCTGCATCTTCATGCAAGCATTCAGATACCACGGCTTCCGTAAACAGGAATTTATTGATCAGCTCTCTCAGTCTCTGTAATCCAAATAGCTTCTTATGTCGTACCCGCCACCCCTGGACACCCACTTTCCTTATGTGGCCAGGTGTGGCGCTATTGTGTCTCCATCCATACCCCCATCCCTACATTCCAAAATCATACCAATAACTTGACCCCTTCAAATGCATTGCCATTGGCTTTTGTCCTATGATTGGATGACCAATTTCATATACCAGTCTGTACTTAGGCCTCATTGTTGTCAAAATGAGAATTCATGTTGAGTCCAGTTCTATTTGTGGAAGTTGTGGACTTTCTCAAGAAATAGCCAGTACCAGTTCAGGTGGGGCATTTTTCAACAATCCACAGCTAGCAAATACCCCCTAGACAACAATGCACCGCTGGGGCGAGGCCTAGTACTACACCGTAATACTGTGTAGGCCTGAAGTGCTATACCTTCTTAAAATATTTCATTGATTGACATAGGCATAGCTACTTCATGACAAAGTAGCCGATAAAGCATCCAAGGTACATGTAAATAAGTGTACTGAGAACAATAACTAATTCAGGGGACTGTGCAGCCAATGTCAGATCAACTTTCGCGAAACTGGTACCAATGTCATAAAGGTCTAACCCATCTGGAAAATTGAAACAAAAATTCATGTTCACAGTTCATAACAATGATAATTAGGTCGTTTAGGTTACTGCAGTTACTAGCATAATTTAATTACCAATAATACTGCTCCTTCCTCCCCATGAAATAGTAATTGAAACAAGGGCGGCGATTTGTGTTGGCGGTTGGGGGGGACGGACGAGACGAATTCTATCTGAGCGGAGCGCCACCACAGGTTGGCGCGCAGCGTACAAGAAAACGAAAAATGTCGTTTGATAGACCCCCTAGATTGCAGGAAAACGGCACTTTCCACGCCTTATGGGTCCGTAAGCAGTCCTCCATAACTTGCTACCAGATTTTATTTAAGGAAAGATTCTCCGAAGTGGGGGGGGGGGGGGTGGGGATAATTTCAAGGAGTTTGCGTTGGGTGCTGTGGCATTCTGAAATACAATGCAATTGAGGTTACAGTCATGAAAGTGTCAATGGAAATGGGCAATGTCAACAACCCCTACGTTCGCGCGAAGCGAAAGATTTTTCAGGATAGGATCCAGTTTGACCAACGATCGACATGCACTGACCCCTCTCTGACCTATCACTTAGATAGGCCTTAATTTTGTACTCAAAGGTTACGGTCCCCATTTCTTTATCTTCTTTGCGGGCCACAGACGCATGGGAGGGACACTTCTGATCGGGGCCAGATTATGGCCAAACGAGTATAATACAAAAGTAAAACCGCAACTGCGCGCGAAGCGCGCGAGGAAATTTACACTCTTGAACATCATCGAAACAGTCAGGAATCTTGGATATAAATTTACCTTCACCTGAATTTTGAACCATGTCTTCGCACGAAATTGTGGCGTTCTACTTCCATGGCCGAATCTTCGATGGCTATTTTATGGGGTTTCCACCCGAACTGCCTGCCCCCTCAGATGTGCACCGTGCTCTCACCAAAACTTAAAACAAAACCAAGTGGTCGCACAAAAAAAAATTGATTGCCGAATACTCTATTTTAAATTTGCAAATGGACCAAATTGCCAACGACAAAAATCACAGGTCCCGCTAGGTGGTAGACTTACCCCCGTCGCCTCAACCGCCTTCCCTTTGGGCATTCCATCGAACATTTAGGCAATATTTGGACTTCACTTTTGGACAGCTTTTCTTCACTTGAATCATGTCTTTTCGACAACGCATTTGTGCTTCCATGGACTGCATTTTCGATGCCGCACCGTGTGCCATCATACAGTCATAGTGATATTATGTGCACGGCGCAACCAACTTTCAAGAAGTGTCAGCACTATGAATATAAAAAAAATCACAGATCCCGCCAGGTGGTGGACCCATCACCCCCGTCGCCTCAACTCCCTTCACCTTCAATACAGCGATTTGATGTTAGTTGTTTGTTTATTTTTAACTACCTGCGTCCCAGCAGGGCAAGCAACAACGTCCGAGAAGGAGGCGACAACCAGGCTGTAAATAAGCCCAGTCTGCGAATGCAAACATAGGATTGAAAGGGAAAACCCTCTTTTTAATTAATTATA
Source organism: Sclerodactyla briareus (assembly GCA_026419785.1). NCBI lineage: Eukaryota > Metazoa > Echinodermata > Holothuroidea > Dendrochirotida > Sclerodactylidae > Sclerodactyla > Sclerodactyla briareus. Next base: position 93,141 of record JAODTK010005819.1, on the reverse strand, counting down.
TATAAAAACATCGCAGAGTGAATTTCAGGCATTTTTTTGTTAAGGAATATCATTATGTCTGCACCGAGGCACATAAGTTGTGCTGAAATCTACCGATAAATGAAATACACGCGCGCGTAGCGCGCAAAAATTTCGAAAATGGAACAGCAGAATTCTGATCAAGAAACTGATCATTTAAGTCATTATGCCTTTGTTTAAACACTGTTGCGTTGGATATGTCGAATACAGTGTCAGCGAAATAGCAAGTTAGGTTCAAATATTTGGGGGGGGGGGACAAAATCCTTGGCGTCCCCCTCAACCAAAATATTGGGGGGGGGACGCCGTCCCCCCCCGTCCCCCCGTCCCCCCCGTCCCCCCGTCCCCCCGTCCGCCCGTCCCCCCGTCCCCCCGTCCCCCCCGTCCCCCCGTCCCCCCGTCCCCCCCCCCCCATGATCGCCGCCCTTGAATTGAAATCCACTTAAATATGCACCTCTCCTTATCTTCTCTCCTGGTGCGCTGGAGAGTTTTGTATTGGGGTAGCATACGTAATGGGGTCCCATGTTTATGGGCCCGGGTGTTTTTTATTCATTATTTTTTTTATAATGGTTAGGCGTTATAATTAGGGTTGGATAAAAATTATGGTCGAATAGGCCTTAACAATACGGCTTTGAAAATAGTGGAAGCCACAGGATACATTCATGTTGAACAGACACCTAACAATTATCAGACAATTTGATTGGCTAATGCCCAATATATCCACTGTAAATACAGGATTACTAATTAGAGTGACGCAGCAACTCGAAGGAACCAGTTACCATACCAGCTGGCTCTGACTCCGTGACGATTGTACGTGCTACTGTGAGTACTGCCGAAAGTTGAAGCTAGCAACAATAATGGTACCTGGGCTGTTTCCCACATTGACCAAACAATTAAAGGCCCACTCCATTGCTAGGTTCATAGCAAAGCTCAACACATGAATTGCAGGATGATTTTCCGCTGAACTAGGAAATTAGTCCGAAGAAAAAAGACGACACCAATATTTTCGTTGGTCTCGAAGCGAGACCCGAAGAATTCCGAGACCAGAAGGGTTCGAGACCGAGACCGAGACCACAGGTTGTCGAGACCGAAGATCGACACCGGACCGGTATCGAGCACTACAACACTGGTCTTCCTATCTGTTTTTCGTTTCTGTGAAAAGGACATGAGCCAGGCTTTTTTGAAAGTCAATACGGTACCTCTTTTACTGTGTGTACAAAGTTAAGACATAGAATTGCCGTTAATAATCGTTTATTCAAGTTAGGGCTTTCCGGTAGCAATGGTAACATTTGACTATCTAGGTATGCGAGATGCACGACTGTATCTTGGAAAAGTCAACCAAATCGCCCCCCCCCCCCCCCCCCCCCCCCCCCCCCCCCCCCCCCCCCCCCCCCCCCCACCCTGAAAAGGGTGATTCGATTTTGAACGAATTTGAGCAGTTTGCCTCTCCGATACAATATCACTCGTTCACGTAGTTCTATCCACGTTCTAGATGTCACATTCGCTGACGATAAGGATCATCTTTTTTCCTAAATTATTTGCCGAAGCTGTCGCGACTAAGAAGAAATTTAAATATTGGGTCTTCACGGAATGTTTTTGTCAAAATTACTGAAGCTTTGCTCATGTCACAGTCGGTATTCCTATTGCGGTTTCGCTAATCCCAGTTTTGTTTTGTCTGTTTTTGTCTCTCTTTTTTTCAAGAGAACCTAATAGTTTGTTATTTGAATTCATTCTGGAACGGAAAAGGTGATAAAATTAAAAGATGCGTATAAACACTTCTAGCAATAGATGGTGAAGTGAATATGTTAAATGACTTTACAGGAAGGAAAACATATTTATCTAGCTTAAGAGGTAAAGAGTTGAAGTCCACTGCAGGTTGAGTTGATCTCCAAACTGAAGGTAATGGAACTACTAGTTTACGAGTAGAACAAAATGTCGGGAAAAACAAGTTAGTGGAAGTAACTTACAAGAAGTAATTAATTTTCAAAACTATCGTTGTGTGTGGAGTGATCTCACATTTGAAAGTACCGACTTATCTGGAATAATAGTCTCCATTAAGATTAACGGAATAATAATCTGGAATAAAAGTTGTTTTAGTTCCAATCATTATTACGTTCGGGATCTGTTCAATGAGGCTGGTATCCGGTATAATGAGCCTAGTGCTAAAATCCGATATGTCTAACTTTCCATTCACGAAGGCCTAATGGCTTTTGCATGCGATATCCAGTTACCTGGAAAATGCTGGGTACAGCGTTGCAGAAATGTGCGTGAAATTTTATTATTTTTACTTGCCAGGGTTTAACAAGAAACTCCGAACTACGAATCACTCGCATATATAAACTCCAAGTGTTTTTGTTCTAGGCCCCAAATGTAAAAGTGAACATTTTAGAAACTCTAAACGAAAAAAAGTCAGTGATTCCAGGAGGTTAAGAGATTTTCCTCAGTTCCGATAAATACGAGCTCATTATATTCATCTACAAGGACCCGTATTCCTCTGTTCGACTTCTCAACAACAACAACAACAACAACAACAACAACCACAACAACGACGACGACGCCCGGACTTTATAGAGATTTCACAGAGATTACTGGGAGGAAATAACGACATATTGGCACTAATTACTCGGGATACTTGTAGGTGGAAAGCGAGTGGTTGATAGGGGGTATATATCAATATTAGGGACAGAACTGGAAGGGGAAACATGGCACACGGATGTGATGGGGTTCAAGTATTATCTTTAGAGTGGCGCACTTGTTCGTTTCAAAGAATTAAACCAGCCTCGGGTCTAGCACAATCGGGCGAGCGAAGGTATCATCGGGCATGTCAGTTGGTATAGTAGATATTGGACTGAGCGTGTGGAATCGATTCATTGCCTTAGTCCGTAGGTGGATAGGTAATACGTAACTGTGGGTCCGAGTGCTTTCCCCCAAAAACAATTCTCCCAAAAGGAATATATGTAGTTGACTTGTATTTGTGAGTGTGTGTGTGTGCATGTGTGTGACTGTGTTCACCAATGGCTTGTTTGTAAACGAGCAAGTCTGGAAAACCGTGAATACACCATCAGTGTCATATGTTGCCTGTAGGTCAGTCATATGGTAGATGAACCGTTGATTTCGTTGCCTTGTCAGGTGAAACAAAGGCAATTAGAGGCCAAAGGGAATAGTGAAATATTAAAACAACAACAATTTGGTGTATATAAGTGACTAAGTTGAGGTTGAATGGAGTTCAGTTCCATTCAAAACATAGCCCTGCTAAAGCAATCCAATTGAGGTAATCACAATAAAAAAAACAGAGGGAGAGAAAAGTTTCTTTCGCTTATAACGTATTCACAGAATGTCGGATAAGGTTGATAGGTGCGCCATTGCGATACTCTAAGTTCACCGGCTCTGTGTTATCGTTGACCCTCAAATTCGAACTCCAATGACGGTTATCCGTTTTAGTTGCGAAATCAAATTTTCGGATGCCCAAAGGTCCTTTCTGTCATAAAATGCATGCTTTTGTTTGCGATGATATTTGAAGTCAAGTTATTAATTTTAGAATCAGAGCAGTTAGGATATTGACAGAGATCCGTGTATTGTGTTTTCTGATTCAGGGGTACAAACAGACTACAACTGATGATGAGGAAAGAAAATAAAAAATCAAGTATCGGAAAATTTGCTTATTTTTAGATGTTACAGAGAAAAAGGGAACGAGAAGTGTCAATTTTTTCATATGCGATTGCTGCGTGATGTGTTAGATGGCAGAACACAACTTCAGACATTTGGCTCAGGAACTTGGCAATTTGGCAAATTAAGTTACAAGAGGTCAACGGTTGCATCTCGATACCTGTTGGGCATAACACCGGTTGCGAAGCATTGAAATACATGAGGCTTTTAGGATTACGTTACACGGCAAGACGACAAAAAAAACAAAACAAAAAAAAAAAGCCAAGTCCTATCAGAAACAGTTCATTGGGATGGCACCATTAATAGGGCTAGGTTGAAGGGCGACTCCTCTATGGACCCTACAGCAGCATCGCATACAACCGTAAGTAGGCCATGATGTTCAAGAGAAATGAATGGCCTTTCTTGGTAATCCTCTGCCAAAAGGCCAAAAAAAAAAAGAGGGGAAGGGGACCCCCTCCCCTGTCGGGTACTTTTTAGCGCCCAACCATGCTTCACTGATTCTACAAATAGTACAAGAGCATGCATTTATTGTAAGTAATGGCGTGCGCGCGACCACCCGCTCCCTTCTAAGTTAAGTTCTTCTGGTTTAGAATCATAGGTAGTATTGGGAATTGGGGAATTAAGGCCAGTAGTAAGTATATGAGAGCAAACTAAAATGTTAGAACCGATGAGACAACAGGTCGAGTCACACATTTTGGGTAATTCGAACACGAAAACAACGAAAACGGTGACACTATTCAGAACTTCTATCAGAGTCTCTTCGCTGAAGGAACTTACTCACCGTGTGAGAACAAAGTAATAGGAGGTCAATTCTGTGGGTCCCTCTGTCATGGTAAGAGTAATTCACAGTTCGACCAATGAAATGAGAGTTATATTGGTATGGCTGTGCATTACCAAAATTACAGTCAATCTTCCCTACAAACAGGTCCGCTCAATTTTCCCCCCCCGCTCAATTGTGCTTCCAGGTCGTCCTATATATAGGGAGGCGTTAATGTCGCGTTGAATGAGGCGGAGATGAATGCTTTTCTTGGCTACCTTACTCGCCAGAATGGTGGCTTCCAACGGAAGGTAGGCGGGGATGCGTGAGGTCAGCTGCCTGAGTTCGTGATCGTCAATTACGCTTCTTTGGGCAAATGGCGCGCTCCCGGTGGCGCGATCCTGGCCTGTTCGGTCTCACGAGACCCTTGGGTCAGGGCCGCGCCGGGGCGCCCCGTAGCACATGGTTGGCACTGCTTCAAGGGTACCTCAGAGAGTTAGGGGGAATGGACAGGCTCAGCCTGGTCCCTTGCTCAGAGAAGGTGGGGTGAGTGGAAGCAGAGGGTGGGATGCAGCTAAGTGCCTCCATGCCTTCCAGACAAGCGCTCCCATGATTGAGTTGTGTTTTTGAGCAAAGTATCGTGGGATATTAGCATGAATGAAGTTCTGTAATGTCCAGAAAACGGTTTACTCAGGTGCCTCTATTTGCGCGTGCTGTCTCCATGACTAGCGAAGGGCTGGAACGGTGTTGTTTGCTTTAAAATGTGTCAATAAACTCTACTCCACGCATCCTATCGAGAAAAGACACAAGTTTCGAAGTGCTTTGAAATTACGATTCTTGTATTCAAAAATGCTGCGACCAAGCTATTCCACCGCCTGACGCGACCCAAAAGGGGAAAACTTGCTGCTTTTCTCAACTTAAATCCCACCACTTTCTCCAGTCTATTGAGCGCCGCCCCCGAGACTAGTACGACATTTTTATCGCATAGTGTGAACAATCCATCCGATAAATGATTGACAAGTGGGAACAGCGGCCTAACAGCATAAGATTTCCCCGACAAGACATGGGACCAGAACACAGAGTACCGTGAATGACTGGTGGTCATTCCGGCGGACTGTTGATTCAAATGAAGGTAAGTGCTGCAGCCGCTCAACCCCAAAGCTGACTTTATTCTATCTGGAGCAGTGGCGTTCTCAGACACTTTATTCTGGGGGTACAGCATACAAGGATCCAAGGAGGCACGCCATTTGGCTAGCGTGAAGCGTTAAAAAAGGTTTTAGGTTTACAAGCCCCATAGATGGCAGCAAGACCTTTCTGGGTTCTCCAAGCTGCTCGATAACCACCTTGAAATGTGGGTCTCATGCCTGCAATTCCTCACATGAGAATAACAATCGGTTTATAGGATTGTGAATACATCAACGTCCCGATCTCTCCATTGCCTGAAGTGGCACTTGCACGTGCCTTTTCGCATGTCATGTTGCAATTTTTTTGGGGTATCCCTATCGAACATCTCTACCCTCATAGAACATTCAGTCTTTTCTGTTATCCCCACCTCCGTTTAGATTCCTTTCTTGCCCAATTTTGTGACAAGTCCTTCCTGTCCGAATTTCAGCTACCCCAACGAAATTGGGCAGTTTTCCCCCTCCTTCGCCTTTGTGTGTAGGTCCTACCAGGTTATTTAACATATCAATCCATTCCGGAAGAGAGGTGATCTAAGACAAAACCCGCCCAAATAAAAACGAATGCATAGACGATTAAGGTAGGATTCCATAGTCAGATGGCAGATACGGCCTCCGCGTACGGCGTACGAAATAAAATCGCTCACTGTTATGTATTTTGTTTGGTGTGATTCCATAGGAATCCGGAACGAAGCGAATGTTGACGTCTTGGCCGTCCTTAATTCAGATCCGGCAAACGTTGCTACATGTAGCGATTGGTCCGGCCTGCGAAAGCCCGTCCGCACAAACTACTTCACACAGGACATACGTCATTGTAACTTAATTTTCGATGACATTCTTCGCGAGACTTGACATGACAGACGTAACGTGACACATGCATACACACTGCACTGCAGTTTCGAGTCGGGCCGAGTGCAACTAGCTGCAAAATGCCTCGGCCCAAGCACGACTTTTCCTCAAGAAGGCGAAGTTGATTGAGCTTGTGAGGATAAACAATCACCTATACAACCCCCAGTTGCCCGATGTCGTGGGACACGCTCTCAGCAGCAATACGTGGAGGAGCATCGCCAAATCGATGCAAAGAGAAAATGAGTAGATGGATGAGTTGTGGCGCGAGTAACGTCTGTTAAGTAACGTTAGGCTAGGCAATATCCTGCATGGTCGTTGTTACTATAAATATAATTAACACAGGGGCCTCACGTTCGTCTAGCACAGTAGAACGTTTATGGCTATAGGCAACGTGCAAACTCAATTCATAGGGCACATTTGTGTAGCAGTCATTTAGCAAGCTCGAAAAAATCAAGATATTTCACTCATTTTGTGGGTGTAAATCGCACCAAATTTTCATATATTTTGTTTTGGTATTCTATTCCACATGAACATTGCAGTAAGAACTTTCTGATTGAAATCGATTTTTCTAACTAAAATGAGGCTGTTTCTCCAATCTCCAAAGCACAGCCTACCATAATAAACAGGAAAGGCTAGGCCTCCATGGAACCAATATCAAGCACAAACTGACGGTACTAGGCTAGGCCTAATGGCTATCCTGTAAACTGTAGCACAAATATTATACAGTACAGTAACAACTCTGCATGCAACTCAGAGCATTATGAAAATCATTGAAATCAAGATTCTTGGCTCTTATTAACAAGGAAATTCTCCATCTTAACAGAATTGAGATGTAGCTTCCATCAATAAGAATGTAATCAGGGAATGTCATGTGAAATAATCCTCGTTCGGTTCTGGCGACCTCAGATAGGGTAAACGTGACAGTAAACCAGTTTACTGACCAAATAGAAGGGATTATAAAGATGGATATAGGGTTGTGCAAATTACTTAATAACAGAAGTGCTATATACCTGGGCCATGTCTAGGAAGGCCTACATGAAATCATTGAATTCATTTCAAACTCTCAAGTCAGGTAGGCTTACTGCTCAAGAGTAGAGTGATGATGTGGTTCTTTTTCATGCATCCGATTCTTAGGTTTTTCTTCTGGGCTCTCCCATAGTTGTTTTATTTTTTTAATTTTGGCAGGACAACGCGCACCAAGCCGATATTTGGTTTCATAAACCAATCTTCATGGGGAACATGCGGAATGGTAGAGGAATGGTAAATCACCTAGTATTGCCTTGTAAATCCACGTCACATACATGTCACATGTAGAGGGCTAGATTTCTTACCTGAGCCTTGGAGGTCTATTTCTCATCTCCCAATACATGCCTAACATAAACATCCGGATCATGATAAACAGTGGAGCCTATTACACCTTCATGGAATCTATGGATGAAAAACATGAAATTACTGCTGGATTTGAGAAAATCGAAGGTTCAGATTTCCTGTGTTAATATTCCTATGAGGATGGGTTTTGTGAAGAAAAATTTTATATTCGTGGCGATACACTCCGAATGAGCCGATACTTTTATTTGGTCATTTCTGCATAAATAACTAGATTGAAAGTTCGTATTGATGATGAACGTCTCTTGATTGGTTGGACCATCAGTGGGGGTTTCTTAAGGAAAGTATAACTTCTAAGTCTAGTCTTAGAAATTCATGGAAAGTACAAGATGGAGAATGGCTACTTCTGACCTTTAAAATCATGGGAAGGCAGTATAGAAAGAATTGGATGTATATCTTGGAGTCTCCTGATAATTCCTGTTTCTGATTCCACTACTTAAATACTGTCAGACCTTTCAAATGATCAACAAAGTCTGCGGGCGGATCGAAAGCTGTGTTGAATTGAAAGATCAGATGACTTGCAAGTCTGTATGTTCCTACCGTAGGCCAACATCGAGCTCAAACAGGTTAGATGCTGGTTGAGCTAATCTGCTACATCCTTGATCTAATCAGCTCTCTATCTATCTCCGACGACTTTTGAGTGCAACAGTGCTGATGTCGATAATATTGATGCTGCAACAGTCGTTCTTTCGGGGCATTCAGGAATGTTTGGTCCAAGGGCTCCAATTGGGCCCTGAGGGCCCGTTCAGAAATTTTCACACAATGTACTTGAAATTATGCATATCCTCCCACAAGCTTCAATCCAGTTTCTTCGAAAGTGGTATCGTATATCCTTGGGTTAGAGAGCCAGTGGGGTAAGGGGTGTTCGGAATTTTGAACATAGGGACCCTACTCTACTACAAATGTTGCGAACAGTGCTGAATTGTTCAGTCAGAATGATGGCCCGAGGGCTGTAACTTCAAGGTGTGTTTGGGATTTAGGACCCATGGCCTAGTGAATTAGGCACCTATACTCTAATTCAAGGCTACATGTCTTATCCTGAACAGATTGTGTTTCCCAGAAGTTAAAAAGTGCACATTATTGGTATAAAGAAAAATGTGTACATCTGTAACATGATCCCTATTTTTCTTGAGCACCAAGTCAGGGGCAAAAGAACAAGATTTTGATAAATAAGAAACCATGATTCCTATTATGGAATCCATCATCATGACGAGGGGTGGGGGGGGCGGGGGGGGGGTGGGAGGCGAAAAATTATATATGGGAAGCGGGTTTATGTTCTTGTAGCATACATTTGAGTAATAAGCCGTTGGTTTTTCTTGCAGTTCCCCGGAGATAAATAAACTGTCTGAGTTACTCAAAAACTGCCATTGACACCCAATGTCACACAGTATCTTCTCCGAACCTCCAGTCACGCAAATCCACCAATCGGCACTAAGAGAAAACCCAGATCACCGAAGCTAATCATCGCAGTACACCCGGTCGACGACACCATAACGGTCTCGGAAGAGAGAAGACAGCACATGAGATGATTCCTTAGAAGGATGACTCTTGATCAGCACAAAAAACAATGGGAAAGAATGGACAAACACAAACCAACCCCTGATGCGATGAAATATTTTTTTTAAACGCTGTGCAGTCATTGATTCACAACTTGCGAACCCTGATTAGAGCTTCTGGCTCGTTGCCATAATGTTGGGTGTTTTCACTGAGTACCAAAGTAGTAACCATGTGTCCATGTAAAGATTTCATTGGCAGTTAGCGTGTGTTGGTTGATGTTCACAAGTCTGTCTTCGATGTTTGCAGATTGCATAAAATTAGATTGTATGGCCACACGGTTTTATTGGATAGACAGGTTTAACACATGAGGATAGACGAAGAGGTAGGGCATGGGCAAGTTGCAGATCTACTAAGTGGTAAACTAGTGACATTCTTCTATAGTAGTCTTTTGTTCATGTCGAAGCCTTGTGGCCACCTTAAGCTCAGTTGAGGAATTTGTACCATGTTGTTTTTTTGACACAATTGCAGGTAATTACCAAACCCAATGTAACATGACTGGCTGTGAATGTGTTTATTGAACCAGGCCTGGGGTATGAAAATAAACTCTGTGTAGGCATCCGTAATTAGTCGTAAACGCTCTGGTCTTCTGGGGTCACTAGAGTTCAAAGTATCAAAGCTGTAAGTAAACTCAAGTTTAGAATACCCATTAAAGAGATCTTGTGTGTAATTTGCTGAAGTGCTTTTTGATTTATGAGAAATCCATGCAGTCATGACCGTATGTGTGTCTAGTGATAGGTTCGTTGTGAACAGATTTGGTTTAGTACGCACAGAAAACCTCTATTTTCGTCAGGCTGTGTGGGAAAATTATAGCTTTGTGAGAATTGTAATCGTATCATTCTGATAGAGCTTCATACCTCATATCATCTGTAAGCAATACAAAGGAAAAAGGACTTAGAGATCTAAAACGTGGTTGCTTTTGGCAATCGAACGACCATCAAACTGAGCCTAATTGCATGAAAGGCATATGTATGTACTATTCATAGGTCTGTGTAGATCCTTTTTCTGCTCTGATTAATTTTGCTGGTACTTAAAACACTTGAAACATAATGCATACAATTTTGGTTACATGTGCAGTGTTGCTAGTTCAGTGAAGCAAGGTTCTGACAGATGCATTTCCATTTGAACGATACAGTATGTATGTATAATATCCTTCTCAATTAGCCGCATTCGTTATAATGTTTGCTCTAACAAATTTGAGTCAAGGGATCACAAAGCCTTCTGGCTTTGTCGATAAACATGATATATAGTCAGCACCTCATTGAGAATGTGGTGCAGAGCCTGGTTTTTCCAGGCAATTAGGAAATAAGTTGCCTTATTTGATACTTTTTCTAGTTGTAATTGATTAGTGGTACTATGGTTACAGGAATTTGAATCAATGGATAATTTTGGAAGTTAAAACAGTAATATGTCTCTTCTGGATTACCAAGGGGGAAATGTCACTTTGACGCATGGTGCAATGGTTCAATTGGGAACTCTTGGTTCGTTGTGGGGCGGTAGCATAGTTGCAGGCTTGTTTACTTTTCGGAACCAACGGTCTATCCTGACTTGAACGCGACCTCTAACGGTACCAAAAGCACATGTAGGGGCCCCCTGTTTATATGCAAACTATGCCTCATATGAATTTAATTGGAGAGGTCTTCAGATATCTTGCTTCAAGAAGTGGCCACGCAAGCAAACCAGAATGGGTTTTCTCTACATACAATCTACAATTTACCATGTGTAATTTTAACGGATTGAGGGTGTTTTGGTCCATGTGCCTTACCACGTGTATCCATGTGTACAAGTTTGTCAAATGGATTCATATTGTGTATCAATGCTGTGAATTCACAAGTTGAATGCAGATAAGGGAACTTGCACAGTACTGTAATATCCATGTATGCTTTGGTAGTATTTCAAGTGTGGAACATGTTTTGCAGATGTTGTTTGAAAGTAGTAGCAGGAGATGACAACACCATTAATGGATGCAAAAGCCAGTCTTGTCTGGGACAGATAACCTCGCGCTTAGGCAGTCACTAACAAGGTTTCTCACTGGCTAGACCTTCCCAAATTGGTCCTGTGACAGACCGAAAGGTATGTTTGAAACTTTCTGGTTGTCGAATTTCAGTCATTGACCAAGTTGTTGGTATGCACCATACGATCCGGTTTTTGTAGAGACTGTCACCCATACCTATGCTTTAGTTGTGATCGCCATGGTTCTAATAGAGTGCAGAGACGAGAGGGAGAGTGATGAGAACAAACGTTAACAGTAGAACCTGACAAACAAAAAATCATGTTTATTGGCAAGGACAAACGTCAGAACTACTACTCAACAACATGTGCTGACTAGTAAATATTGATTGGATTTAATAGGCTAGTGAATAATGAGTGTGAATAGCTAAGGCATATCAACATTTCAACCAAGCATACTACACTCAATTTTGTAGGACTATGCGTGGCCCTCTCTGAAATTTGTTTGGATGATTATAAAAGCCGGGTAATCTATAACAAGTCCGAGACAGATAAACAAGTGGGTTGTGGCCGTAAACTCAATAGGTGAGACTTTTTTTATCAGTCCATTGAACAAATTGATCCTGATGTGGTTAATTGGTGACTTTGGGTATTGGTCGTGATAAGGATTCGGATAGACAAATCAGGAGATGTTGACAATGATGCCACAATTCATTCATAAATACTTAGGTAGTGGCCTGTATAAAACAATGTACTAAGTACAAACTAATGAAATTTTTGAAATGCATCCTCGTTTTATAAAGTGTACAGTACTTTTAAGTACATGTAGAGGTATCACCCCCCCAAAGGTAAAATGTCAGTGGCCTAGTCACCCCCTAGCCAGTGGGGACAAGTACACCCACCCAAAAAAAAAAAAAAAAAAGAGTCGAGAGGGAAACGGGGTGGAAGCAAAAAACAGGGAAATGAAGGGGGGGGGGACTTGGGGGGGGGGGGGGGGGAAAAAGAAGAAAACCAAACCCAAAAATAGTGAAAAAAATCCAGTAAACTTTGAAATCAATTGATTAATTGCATGCGGTTAGGGGGGTAGGAGTGGGAGGTTAACAAGGAAGCCTGCTTCACTGGCGACCTTCATTAGAGTGAGCAGTCACTTCACAAACCACCCCCCCGCTCACGCTTTTCGTAGGCGAGAGGGAAACCCGAAGCCTGGGAAGAAAATGTACAAATATTGGAAAGGCGCCTTGCCCTCCTGGCCGGAAAGGCGCTCACGGGCACCTATTGCATACAACCAACTTCATTGTGGCAATTCCATCGCTATATATAGTGTGATCGCTCTTATCCTGATTTGTTTTCAGGATTGAATCAGGATCAGGATCGACACTATGAACGGGCTTAAGGTATGAAAATATATGCAGCAGATCTGAAATAGCAATTGTACTAGTGGGAAAGAGGGAGAACAGTCTAGTCTTTCAGGTAGTAACGTGTATGTACATTTTCAATTACCACCTGTACTAGTATTTTATCACAGCTCACTTACTGAAGATCAATATTTCAGTATTTATAACATTTAAAATATACTTGGTAAATATAGGAGGAGAATGAATAAAGAATATATGAGTTCAAACAAACTAGTCTAGGTTACTAGATCATCTTCAATCTCTCACCTGTTGCCCAGACCAGATTTTTAGTGTTGTAATAGATGAATAGTACATCGTTTTGATCCGGTTGAAGTCAGAGAATCTATGCAGGTAGTGACAGTGTGTGTGTGCGTGTGTATGTAAACGCTCAGCTTGTTAACATGTTCACCCGACCCCACCTGGATGGATGAAGTTCCCTATTGGTATATGGATCCGCATAATGAGTACATGATCCCGATCGTTTGGGTCAGGTCAGAGGTCAAGAGAGGTCAACGGCTGAAAATCTTGTGACCGATAAGGTCTGGATGACCAGGACGATAAGCTTGTTAAAACAATAACTCGACCCCACTGGGATTGGGTGTGCAGGTTTTCCATGATGAGTAAGATCTCTTCGGGGTCAGGTCAGAGGTCATTGGCTTTTTCTGGTTGAGTATAGGCAGGGGTCGCGCCAGGGTATTACGATGGGGGGCAGATTGGGCATGGATGTCTGACATGAGGGAGGGTCTAGAGAAGGGGGGTCCCCCTCCCCTTTGGGATTTATTGATCAATTGATACTGCTTAGATGCAAAATGGTGCCACATTGATACACGGGTGTAAGTGTATCTAGTCAACGAGTTTTGACAAAAATCCATAAAATGTCTGGGAAAAAAATTAAAATGCATGACAGTTTTTCCGGCAGGTCAGATTCATTGATACACCTGGCAAAAATAAACCCGATGAACTGTACATACGTTGTGTACAGGTAGGTAGGCTTACTTTTGCCCCCGTACTTTTGTTCATAATGCGGATTTTCGGCATGGGTCGGAGTGATCACGCAAGGCCATGTAGTCACGAATAAGAAGGGCGTAGCGATGGGTTGATAATTGGGGGTGGGGGGGGAGGGGGGGTTTCGAGATATGTTTTTTGCCGAGGACTGGCAATGTGACTGATTGGGGGAGGGTCTAAGGGGGGGGTGTTGGTAACCCTCCCGTTAGGAAATTTTGAATATTGAAAAGTCCTCGGATGCAATCTGGTGAAATACTTTTAGAGTTAAAATTGGGCGTTACTCGAGCACGCTCACCAAGCCATTTTTTTGCCCGAATCCCAAACAATGCCCGATTTTTACTGCAGCTCGTGAGTGTGAAGCACACCATAAATACACACTGCGCGCAAAGTGCGCACAATTCGGACACTTCAATGCTTAGATGCAAAATGCGGGCGAATTGATACACTTTGGTAAGTGTCCAAACTGTCAAAGAAACTGACAACTCCATGACCAAAATAGATGCAAACGCTAACGTAGCCCTCATTCCCCTTTTGCCGAAAATGCCGACAGACGCGGTCACTAGTCCAATTACACTGACGGCGACAGGCTGTCACAATATCTAATTTTTGCCGACGTGCCATTCTCTTGCCGAAGCTGAAATTTGGGGGTTCAATTAGATGAAGAGCCATAAATCGAAATAGCCGATTATAAAAGTATGGCTTCCGTTGCTTTTCTATCTAACCCACGTCCCATTCCTGCCTTCCCTTCACTCCCTCACTTCCCTTCTTCCCCTTCCCCTCTTTACTCTTTCCTCTTTTTCCTCTTCTCTTCCTACTCCCCCCTTTTCATCTTCTTTTCTTTCCATCTTTCTCCTTTTTGCCGACGACCGAAAAATTATCGGGAGGGGGGGGACATCCCCACACCCACCCCCGCTCGCTACGACCTGGATAAACAGACGTACATTTGCGAACGCTATATTACAGCAACAGTTTGAGTTTCGCTTTGAGTCTCAATGAGGACGAATAGAAAAGAAACTACTGGATAAAGTATTTTTGGACACTTCACCCCACCCCGACGGGACAACGTGGAATTAAAAAATAACCCTTTTGTCGATTTTATTTTTCGGCCCCAAACCAATAGGGGGGTGGGCAACCGCCCTCCTGCCCCCTGTGGCGCCGCCCCTGGTCCATCTTGAGTTGCTAAGCTTATCTCCAACCGAGAGGTGTTGGGCGCCATTTCCTGTCAAGGGGGATTTGAGTTGTAGTCGTACGAATATCCCGTATTGAGTCCGCCCTCCCCCCCCCCCTGGGGTCCCCCGTTCCTCCCCCCCCACCTCTCCCCCCTTGGGGGTTTCCCCCTTACCCCTCCCCCCCCTCCCCAAGTGATCAATGGAATCAAAACAGCCGCATCCGCGCGCTCCTTCCGTACATTATCTGCGTACGCATACGCATCTGAATCTATGGAATCCTAGCTAATTTTTGGCGCATTCGGCGTTACATAGATCTGCATCAGGACGGCCAGGACCGTACATCGCTTCGTGTCCGATCTATGGAATCACACCCATACAAAATAGCAGTGAGCGATTTTTTCTTTCGTTACGCCGTACGCGGAGGCCGTATCTGACACTCTGCATCTATGGAATCCTACCCTAGGCCGGCACCACGTGAGGGAGGGGAAACTCTTCAATAGCCAAAAAGTTTTCTGGAACGCCACAAATTCGTGCATGGGCGTCAACAGGTGGGGACGGTGGGAGTTGGGGGGGGGGGGTTGGACATGCCCCCCCCACTTCAAAGTGGGGATAGCATATCGTTAGCCCACCAACTTTCCGGACATCATTTAAAAAAATGGGCACATGCCCGGTTTTGTATCACCTTGTTAAGGTGCTTTTACTAGCTAGGCACGCGAATGTGCGTATGTGCGAATACGCGACAAAGACTATTTTAGCTCCTGTATCATTATATGGGTCTATTAATTAGGCACGCGATCCGCGATGTGCAGAATGTGTCGATTTTTTTTGCCGCAGGTAGCGACAAAAACCGAATTGTCCGGTGACATTTCAAAATCGCGTGTGCGCGCGACAGCTCGCGATTTATGACTGATATGGAATGCCGAAGGGGCACCGTATACTGGAGCATTTCAGTATTTGCTGACAAATAGGAATATCGTGTAATACACGTGCAATTCCTTTATTTGCCGGTTCAAATGGCCTCATAGTTCTATAGAATTATCGAATTGGCCAATGTTCGAATAGACGGCATGAAGGATTGATTGAAGGTTTTTAACATGATCAGTGGGAATATCCCCAAGGTCTCGGGAATCTTCCACAATCGGGTTGGATAGATCTAATCGGGGAATCGACCGCCCAGCCTTATTCTGACCTCACCCCTGCAGGAAATAAACCAAAATACTGAACCAACGTATCCGGAAAAATGCCCATGCATGTCTATTAAACCCATGTCACTCATGAATGTCTCTAAAAGCAAAAGAGTGAATTTCACTCTAATGAAGTAGGCACTCAGCAAACCTCGAATGTAGAGCCCATAGCTCCAGCTTGTCGTCAATTGGGTGAGGCGTCTCTTGAGTTTCTTCAAGAGGAGGTATATCTATGGCAATAATGATCTTGCCTAAATTGATGGGCTTTACGAGCGCCATGTTTCTTGTCCGTATTTTTCGCGCTAAGTAGCGCTAAATAGCCGTAATCTAGTTCTGTGTTCCCCTGCGACTTTCATTTCGCGAGTCGCGATTCGGGTGCCTAGTAAATACCCGAGCGGACACGCGACAGGCGATTTGCCTTTCTGGGAAATCGCCGTGTCGTTTCGCCTGGTCGATATTGCGCATTCGCGTGACTAGTAAAAGCAGCTCTTACGCTGATTCGAGTGGAAGCAAATCTGGAACTTGTTAAGACAATATCCTCTTTCAGGGTCAATAACTTCGGAAATGAGAAAGCTGCCCCTTACCCAAAGGTAAAACACTATCCGACTAGGAGACATACAAGGACGAGATTGATAAGAACCATAACCGAATTCGGACCACAGCCGCGCAGGCAACAAGTTATTGACATCTTCTATAGTACCATCGTACAAGCATTCACCTTTCGATTTCGCAATCACGTCGTACATTCCATCGAGACGTTCTCACTTCGACTGAACGAAAATCAACAACAATCCAGGTTTCTGAGCAAATGACAGAGGAATACCTCACAGAAATAGCCTATTTTTACATTCTGTAATATAAAAAATGGATGATGGATTAAGTGCACGCAAGTTCACCCACGGACACGTGTCGAAAGTTGTGTGCCCCTGCCCTAACTGAACCTGTGAAGTGTACATGCCCGTCATTTTTTTGGGGGGGTTTTTTCTGGTGTGCGTCCGGGTTCACAGTGATAATCATAATTGATGATCGTTCTAAAACTGATAATTTTTAGCTCAAACCAGCATACTGGTTGAAAACCTAAAAAATTTTGTGATGCCATGTTATCTATCTATCGATCTTTCGATCTATCTATCTATCTATCATCTATCTATCTATCTATCTATCTATCATCTATTATATGATCTATATCTATCTATCCAGTCTGTAAACTTTGTTTTTGGCCAAACAGATGTTCGTGCTTCGATGAATGGACCAGACTGAGTTCACAATGTTTATTGACTGATGGGTCCTCTTTGACCACCTAAAGGTCAAGGTCAATGGTAAAGGGACAAGGGCCCATAGTGGAAAATGAAAACCGCTACTTCTTCTACAAATGTTAGTGGCACAGTGCTGATGTTCGGCATATGATGTCTATCAGGTATACTCTCGGGGTGTTCAGGAATTTGATCCAAGGTTCCACGAGGGACAAATTTTATGAAATTACACAATGGTACGTGAAATGAATTTCCTCCCACAAGCTTCAATAGATTTCCTTCAAAGTACAAAGTTTACAGGCCATTTTGAGGGTGTTCAGGAATTGGCCCATGGGCCTAGTTTTGGCCAAAGGGCCCATTAGGAAATACTGCAAAATCTGGTTTCTCCTATAAATGTAAAGAGCACAGTGCTGAGTCCAATATAATCATGGTCCAATTAGACTACCTTTGGGGTTTTCAGGATTTTTGTTCCAAGGCCGATTGGGCGCGAGGGCCCATTTTATTGATTTTCACACAATGGTACTTAAAATGCTCTTTCCACAAGCTTCAAATGATTGTCTTCGAAGTAACATGTAATGGTCCTTCAGTTGCCAGTGGGGTTGTTGAGGAATTTTCGGTCCAAGGTTCAACTTGGGCCTGAGGGCCAATTATATGAAATACTGAAAAATCTTGTTCCCTAAACTAACGATCATGCTGATGTTCGGTCATAATGTTGGTTCTAATAGCTGTACCTTCGGGTGCACACGGATTTGAGACCCACGCCCAGTGTGGGCCGGAGGGCACATCAATGGAATTATGCAAAATGCTTTTCTCTCAAGTTTTGGTACGGTATGACATTAGGTCATATGTCTAAAGAAGTACTTCGGGGTGTTCAGGAATGTTTTAACCCAACTTGGCCTGAGGCCCATTTTATGGATCACACATTGGTACTTGAAAGGATCTATTTCCACAAGTTCCAGTGTTTTCATTTGTAATGTTACCATGCAATGCTCTTCGGGAGGGTCCATCGGGGGTGTTTGCCGAATTCGCCTGAGGCCCAAGTGGGCCAGGGCCCATAATGTATCATGCTACAGCTTCTACAAATTTTGTTGTTAATTGACCCAAAAAATCCTGAACACTGAAGGAGGGACGGCTATTAGAACGTCATTATGACCGAACATCAGCACTGACCGTGCATCAAAATTTGTAGACGCATTTTGCATGATTTACCATGATGGGCCACATTGGGACATGAGCCAAAAAGTTGGCAAATTCCCGATGGAACACTACCCAGGGAGCATTACATGTAATTTAGAGAAAATCCATTGGAATTGTGGGGAGGAGATGCATTTAAATTACGATCCAATGTGTGAATTCCATAAAATGGTCCTCGGCCTAGTGGGGACCGTGGATAAAATTTCATGAACACCCCGCGGGTACGACCGTTAGACCATCATTATGACTGAATGCAGCACTGTGCACCAAAACTTGGAAAAGGAGAAGCTTACATTTGCGCAAATCCAACATGGATGGGCCCTCGGGCCCGCACACTGGGGACTGGGTCCTAAATCCCTGGGGCACTGTAAGTACAGCTATTATTACCATCATTATGACCGAACATCAGCATGGTGCAAATGAATTTGTAGGAGATACCATTATTTTGCAGTATTTCATATAATGGCCCGAGGGCCCAAACGGGCCCTGGACAACAGTCCTGAAAACCCCATGGCCACCTACCTAACGACCATTGCCATGAGCTTGAAGAAAAAGAAAACAATTGAAAGCTGAAGGAGGAGGAATGCATCCAAGCTACCATTGTGTGAAAAGATATAAAAGGGCCCCGGGCCAGTGGACCTTGGACCAGAGAATCCTGAACACCCAAAGGGTATAGCTATTCGACTATATTATGACCAAACATCAGTACTTTGCGACTCTAAATTTGTAGATTTTGCGGTATTTACATAATGGCCCTATGGACCAAACTTGGCCTGAGCCCAACTCTTGAACACCATAATGGCCGTCTACCCAAGACACATTACATGTAATTTTGAGAGAGACAAAATCAATTGAAGCTTGTGGGAGAGATGCATTTTCTTGGTGAAATTTCATAAAATGGACCCTTGGGCCAAGTGGGACCTTGAATCAATAAATTCCTGAACCCCTCGAAGGTACAGCTGTTAGGCCATTATGTCACCGAACATCAGTCAGCACTGTGCACCAAAATTGGTAGGAGGGAAGATACATTTTAATTTTACACATAATGGCCTGTACTGCCACTTTAATGAACTTTGGCCTTGACCTTTACAAGTCAAACATGCCCATGGGTTCAAATGACCGTTGGTCCAAGTTTGGTCGACATCCATCCCAGATACCTTTGAAACAATTTACAGCATCATCATTCGAACCGACTCCCGATACAACTTGGTATAGTCTGCGAACTTCTTAACCGTTGAATTAACAGAACCTTCAAGATCGCAATATACGCCAGAAAGAAATAAAGGCCCGAGAGAACCACCATGGGGAATCACCACTAGTGACCTTTTGCCAAGAAGACGACACCGCCATCCCATTAATGACAACTCGTTTTCCCTATTATGAAGCCAGTCACGAATCCACTTAAGGACATTCCCTCAAGCCAAAGTCTCCACTGGCCAAGAGACGCTCAGGAGGAACCTTTCAAAGCTTCTGAAAGTCCAGGAAAATTATATGAACAGCATTGCCGTTGTCACAGAAAAGGTAAATCTTCCATAAATTCCAAAAGATTAGTCAAACACGAGCGCTTTTTCCTAAACCCATGATGAGATCCCATAATCAGCTATGCTATTGAAAAAATAACTCAACCTATGAGCCCGAATTATGATCCCATTACCTGCAGACAACACTCGGTAAGACTGACTGGCCTTGTCTGTAATTACAAGGAAGATAGAGACCGTTTCCTTTTTTGGAAATAGGAGAAACAATTTGCTTCCTCCCCAATCATCAGTCTATTGAAAATAATAGCTAATGGAAAAGACAACTCGTCGGAAGGCATTTTAGTACGAGAAAGGATAAACTCCGGACCAGGATCTTTATCACTTTTGAGCTTCTGCAGTTTCTCTTTACTAAACCAGCGAGCACACCATTATTAACCAATACTATGCGAGAAACCCTACAACTAGGTCACCAAATATCCAAGTTCTATGAGTAAAACAGCGAGACATAATTATGGAGAGTCCTTATCCATCTCCTGGCGATCGGCTATTATGTACTACTCCCGAGTCTGAATCTATCAAAGACCAATGCTGTCCTTGACTTTCTGCTTCCCCCTCACCTAAGAGAAAAATGCACGAGGATTCTCCTTGATATTAAAGGCAATTTGCCTCTTAAAATCGAGTTTAGCACCAGAAACTAAACGCTGGACAAGCTTTTGCTGAACATTGAAATGCTCTGATCAACACGGACCCAAAGACCGATCAAGTCGCCATAATGTCCGCTTCGTTTGATGCCAGAAAAACTTCCCTTTTCACCCAAGAAAGGCCTCTTGTTCTTACTGCGACGTTTTCATCCAAGGAACGTAAACTCCCATTAACTCGTTAACCTTTTCAATGAAAACATCCAATAGTCACAGTAACATTCGTACTTTCTAACAATTTATGCCAATCTACATCGCTAAAAAACCTAGAAAAGGCCATCGACATTGGCTTCGCGAACAAGGAACATGCTCTACACTCTGTGGGAATATGACGGAACAAGACACATTGAAAAACGCTTAAAATATGGTGTCACTTGCAACGAGCTTTACCAGCTCTCTACATTAGCTACAATCTGGATCACTGCTCAACAAAAAGAAACAGCTGGTACTAGAAGGAGTGATAATACAAAATATTATGCTCCTGGTAGGAAAATGACATGCTGCGAAAGGAAACAATCCTGCGTGACCTTGAAAAAGCCAGATCCATGACTCCCTAGTACCTTACCAGAAATACTGATAATTGACATCACCCCTAAGATAATAGATAGATAGAATTAAAAATAGATAATAATAGCTAGACGATAAGTACATGCAGTTTTCAATAGCTCAACCCACAAGCTTAAAATTCACAGGTCCCGCAGGTGGTAGACTTACTCCGGCGCCTCAACCGCCTTCCCTTCAAAACAACAAGTTTACACTTTTGTGCATTCCATCCAAAATTCAGGGAAGTTTTGAGCTTTTCTTCACCTTAACTTATTCCTGTCTTTTTGAAACGTCATTTGTGCGTTCCTGGCCGTATTTCGGGGCCCGAACCGCGTGCTCCCATAGTGCAAATATTTGCACTGTGCATCTACTTTCAACAAGGGTTGCCTGATCGCAGTCGTCACCCATAATGGAAAAAAAATTCGCAGTTCCGCCAGGTTGGTACACCTCCCCCCCGTCGCCTCAACCCCCTTCAAAACAGCGATTTGCATGGTTTTTGTTTGTTTATTTTACTAACGGGTCCCCTAGCAGTAAATCGACAGTGACGTCATGAAGTACAACGCACTAACTGTGAGCCAGACTTATGCAAACGATGATTGAAGGAAAACCCTTCTTCATTGTTTAATTGGGACAACCCAGAGTAACTGTCGATCTTTTGTTATGGAACATCATATGTCTGCACAAGGCAACATCTTATGTCTGAAACACTACCCGGGTACAAAAAATACCCGCGCCCGCAAAATTTCAAAAGGAGGAGCAGAATTCACTCAACTTGATCATTTAGGTCGTTAATGCATTCGTTTTAAACACGGTTGCTACGGGACAATTTCGGGACAGTGTCAGCGAAATGCATTCGTCTCAATATTGGGGGGGGGGGGGGCAAAATGCATTGCGTTCCCCAAGCAAAATATTGGGGGGGGTACGCTCCCCCCCCCCCCCCCCCCCCTCATGATCGCTGCCCTTGCGGTGACAATGCCGGACTGTATTAAGGTGGTTCATGATGAATATCTAAGTCTCAGGTACCCATCACGTGAACCTTAGTTGACCCTGTAGCCAGAGTCTGCCGGTCATATAGGGGATCGCACACGCCAACACTGAAATGCTAGATTTACTTGAATTACTTTGAAGGTTATTAATTACATCTGCCAATACGAACGTAAAATATTCGCATAACGAACAGTTTTTTTTCTTTTCAGGAATCAGCCATCCCTCACGCCTACCAGAAAATCCATTTACTGATATGTTTTGAAGCTAATTAGTGAAGTTCGAGCGAAATATTAGCTGATTGAAATATTTTTTTAACCTTCATTTCCAATTTTAGGCCATCAATTTTTTTCGAACGTGAATGTGGTGCGTGTTCTCAAGGGCGTTTACACCCGCGAGCCGAGCCGAGCGTTCAGGTGCCCGTACCGCTCGAGCGTCTTCCTTCACACCGCGAGAACGTTAGAGCGTTTGGTATATTTAGCATGTTGATATACAGGTGTCATCAATCTACAAAATGGACAGAGTGAAGAACAAGGGTGTTGCTGTCCTCATCTTGTTGGACAAAAATGAAAAAAATACTTGAAAGAAGTGTCAGTATTTTATCTAGTTGTAGGTGTCCTGAAGATTTCATATAAAGTGAATTTGGTGTCATATTAGAATATCTTCTATTCAGTGACAAAGTACCTGAAAAACAACCTTACGCAGCCCGATGATCGAAAACCGGATACCAAATTTCGTGCAATATTGATCCATGACAGCCTTTACAGGCAGGAGGATGTAAGAGGAACAAACGAGGCGAAATCACGGAAAAGCGAATAAATCCAGTAAGTGAGGAATGCATTGGATCGCGAGAATAAGTGGGCCCAAAATGGCGTTGAGGGTTAATGGAGTAGAGGGCGGTACGAGGAAGCCCGCTTTTTCGACGCCCCCATCAGGTCAGTAGTCACCTTCCTCCACCCCTCGTCACTTTCCTGAGCAGTCAGAGGGAACCCGGGAGGAAATTTTCAAATCGGGAAGGAATCGTCTTACCCCGACTCGGAAGGCTGGCTAACTGAATAAGAGCCTGCTGCAGTGGATCGACAACGGCATGAAGGAGTTTAAGATGGACTATTATGTAGAAATTAAAATAGAGCTGTTTGATGGTGGGTACCGCACTACTGTCTTTGGTGTAGAGCTGATCGATCGAGGGTACCGAACTTCTGTCTTTGGTGTAGAGCTGTCTGGATCAACTCCTGGCCATATTGTATTCGTATTGTGGCGGACCTTGTAATGTCTTATTATTCTACTGTATCATTGTTGCATTCTGAAACCCCACCAATTATCACTGACTTATTATTGACTCTACCCCAGCCTGCTACCACTTGCCATGTACTTGAGCATTGTGGTTTTGACTTACTACTCACTTGCCCATGTATTCTGACCTACGTTCCCCACCGTTCATGTGTTCTGACCACCACCTCCGGCTCCACCTACTACCCATTCGTCCATGTATTATGATCTATCACCTCCGACCACCTACTACCAACTCGTCCATGTAGTCTGACCTAATACCCCCACCTACTACCCCCACCTGCTATCCACTCGTCCATGTATTCTAATCTACTACTCCAACCCACTAGTCCATGCATTTGACTTACTATCCCACCAACTACCCCCTCGATTCTGGCTACGACTACCCACTTGATGTCAACTCACTTCTCCCCACCGAATACCAACTTGACAATACTTTTTGACCTACTGGAGTCCACTTCACTAGGTACAATGCCTCGACAATTAGAGAAAGAAAAGGGAATATACACTTGTTAATAAATTATCTATTCACATTATCAAAATTCAAAATGTTGACAAGATTGGAGCAATTAATTCAATCATGAATGTTACAAATAACATTGAATCAGTGCTTCACAAACACTCTCAAGAAATTTCAAGCTCTCCCGTTCCCCGACCTCAAGATCAACCAGCCACAATCAGGCCTCTGGCTGATGATGGTATCGTAATGAGGTCAGAGTTCACTGCCTACTCGTAGGCTCTGCACAGTCAGAAACAGTCAAGGCCCTGACCTCATACCAACGATAACAAATGGAAGCGGATCGGCCAATGGAGCGATCTCTTGGTTATACCCCTCTGTTTTATATTCTCTGTCAATCAGCCTCCTTGTGTTGATATTCACTTATTCTCATGGGCCCACTATCCACTGGGCTATGAACCACAAAGTAGGAGGTGGTAAATGATCAACATCATGTGTCTGCATGGTATAGTAACCATTCACATGCTATATTTCGCTCCATCATTTCCTTATTTCGACCATACGTTGACCAACCATCTATTCCACTGTCACTTTTATAGTTGCTGAATCAGCGAGTCCCGCAGTTGTCGTATCCCCTGGGTTCACAGCCCCAACCCCAGACGGGGTTCCTGTTATTACAGGTCTCCCCCGCCCCACAGTGGTCTTGGTCTGCATGGTATAGTAACCATTCCATGCTTATATTTTGCTCCATTATTCCTTATTTCGACCATACGTTGACCAACCATCTATTCCACTGTCACTTTTATAGTTGCTGAATCAGGAGTCCCGCGTTGTCGTATCCCTTGTTCACAGCCCCAACCCTCGACGGGGTCCCTGTTATTACCAGGTCTCCCGCCTCCAGGTCATGTGTCTGCATGGTTTAGAGAGTAAACCATTACAGGCTATGTTTGCTCCTATTAGTTCCTTATTTCGACCATTACGTTGACCAAACATCTATTCCACTGTCACTTTGATAGTTGCTAATCAGCGAGTCATGCAGTATCGTATCCCCTGGGCTCACAGCCCCAACCCCAGACGGGGTTCCTGTTATTACAGTCTCCCCCTCCAGGGTCATGTATCTGCTGATGTAGCTGATCATCTCATGGATATGAGAGCATGTCCTTCGTTTCCGTCCTGTCTCAGTTCGCTCTCGTCATTCACCCTCAACCACAATCTGACATTCCCCGGGGATCACCAACCTTCTCTTTTGATGCAGCCGCTCACGGAAGGAGGTGTCAAACCCCTTGGCGATGGTCCATGGATGCCTTCGTTCGTTGCTTCTCCTGTAGTCCTGCAGTCATGTCCATGCTAGGGTATACCACCGACATAATCCATCTCAGTGGCGGCTGGTATGTTAACTCCCCGCTGAGCGATGACGAGACCAAGTTCCTACTTCATAATGCAGATTTGAGCATCCGGAGGGATTGTTTTATAGAGCATAAGGAAGGCCAAGAAGAGTGGTGATTTCAGTTGTTGTCGGAGGCTATGAAACCTACATGCAGGGGCGGCTTTGGTTTTACCTCCCACAATACGATTCTGAAGAATGTGTTCATTATCCCACTTCTGCCTAAATAGGATCTTCTATATGTCTTTTTGACAAGCAGACCTTAACATCCTTTCTTGACCACATACAGCAGAGTTGGGCTGGTTTCACTCCCCAATAGCTTTTCGCTAAAGATCTATGTTCATTGATTTACTTCTGCCTAATTGGGAGATTTGCTCAGGGTCTATGTCCTTTTTGGAGAACACCTTCTGACAAACCTACAAGCAGAGTTGGGTTCGGGTTTCATCACTCCCAACAATACTTTCCTAAAGAATATGTAATTGATTACTTGCCTAATTGGAGATTTGCTTACGGGGTCTATGTGCCTTTTGGAGAACACCTTCTTGACAAACCTACAAGCAGAGGTTTGGGTCGGTTTTCACCCCAACAATTTACTTTCTAAAAGAATAGTTCATTGATTTACTTCTGCCTAATTGGAGATTTGCTTCAGGTTTGGTCTATGTGCCTTTAGGAGACACACCTTCTTGACAACCTACAAGAGAGGTTGCGGTTCGGATTTCACTCCAACAATAGTATTTCCGGGAGTTTGTCAATTCATTCACTCCGCCCAATTGGAAGGTGTTCATGCTGGGGCATTTCGTTCAGTGAATCGTGGCATGTACGCGGCCAATTACTTGCCTGTCGTACTCCTAGGTGGCTATACACATGAGCTTTCATCACAGCAGTTCATTAGAGAAAGAGTTGGTAATGATTTAATGTTATACAAACAGGGTTGGTGATTTTTTTTATTTAAAAAAAAATCCACAGTTCCACTTGGTCTAAAATGTTGCCTAAACCTTTTTAAGAACACCATACACACTGGATATAACAGTTTAATTACATGCACAATTCGGGTATATGAGGCTCTGAGGCCTTGCTGGATACTTCTTTGAATATTCAGGAAACTACACATTGCTCATATGACCACGCACCATAGGACCAGCAGTGTCAGGATTACCATACATGCAGGCCTAACATGGCCGATTGGTTGGTCTTTGGTTGGTATTCCTGGATGGACCCCAGTGGGTCCTTAATTTGAACTTGGAATTGATGATTTTTTGAAAACAAGACCAGTTGTGTGATATCGATTGGTAATTCTTCATTTCCTGATAGTTCTTGAAGTTGATCGGAATTGGTGCATGCTTCATGCCCGCGAATGCATTAGATGCAACCAATTGTTGAACACAAAATACATTAAATACGTAGTCAAAACCTGGACTAATGTTGTTGAAAGTCAGAAAGTGACTATAATGTAGGTAAACAGCCACAGTGGCACACACAATAGTTGTTTTGAATCATAGATTTAGTTCAGCTCATATATTTCAGGAAATATTACTGTGGTGGATTAATGGCAAAACATTTTTAAATGAAAAGAATACTGCTATCTTCATATTAGGCCTATTCAGTACAGTAGCTATATGTCCCTGTTTCCATCATAATAAAGATACTTATGGGAAGAAGGCATAAAGTGAGAGAGAGCATGGAATTCCCTCCATAAGAGCATTGAAATTCCAGCCAAAGATAGGATAAAACATGTGAGTAGGAAGCGTGTACTAATTCTTGTGAAAATGCCGATGAATTATTGAATGTTAGGCGTAGGGATACCTACATGATGTTAGAAACATTCTGCAGTGTATATTGTGGTATTTATAGTTTCATTCCGATAATTTAATTTCCTTTAACTAACGTTTCGAAAAGAGAGGGAAGGAAATCTTTGAAAACGTGATTTAATCAGTGATTTTGAATTAAAATCATTTGAATTTAAATTCCACGATCTAAATCAAGTGATTTAAATCAACCAAACCCTTGTTGTATACAAATTTAATGATCCTGATGACAATGGTGAACATGACAGTTCATGAGTAATTATACTTTTCATATAACATTCCACTGCTAATTATTAATAAACCATCTGAAGAGATATATTATAAGAAATCCATATCAACCATTTTTATTCAAGTGTTTCAAAGCTATGCTATAGAAAGCCCAGTAGTGAAGTAGTAACATGTGGTACGTTCAGTACAAAGACACCACATTTTACGTTCATTCATGGAGTCATCAGGTTATGTGGAACACCGTGAGATTCTGCAGAGCATCATTCATTATGATCATTCCATCGAACATCGCGTGCCACCATGACGACGATATCGTGAATAAACACCGAATCCACGTTGAAACATTGAGTCGGTTCGGTCTTTCTCTTTCATGCTTACATACCACCTTCTGTGTTTGTTTTGTTTTTTTTTGTAATTTACTACCATCTTCGACACGTGCAGAATCCGAGAGTATTGTAAAGGTCTGGTGTTTTTGAAATGAAAGACAAAAAGATTTTTTTGGGGGGGGGGGCCCACCCCAAAATTAAAAGGGCAAACATGACAAATCAAAATGTTGAAATGTCCCTGGTCCATGATAAGTACTGTAATAAATGTTGGTAAGTTAAAAACAAACCATACAACAAGGGTAGATGAAATCCAACTAGGAGGTGTTAGTACAGTTCATGTTTAGTACAAGTTTGTTGTCTTCAGAGTATACCAAATTATTATGACTGAAATATAGATCTATTATAATGTGGAGCCATTTGTTGGGTTTGTACACTGAAAAGATTAACCAGACAGCCAAAAGGCCTTCTTAGTGATTTCTGACTCATTTCTGACACCGGGAAAGAGACACAAGGGCGGAATGGGAATTTGTACCTTTTAATTATGGGCAACATTATGACACGTCGGACAATTTCCCACTTCCACTAAAAATGATGTTTACTTGAGTTCCTTGTACTCTTGTGATTAGAAAGCTACACATTAAATTTCAACTTAATTATTAGACCACACAATGAACTTTTCCAACTTTTTTCCAACAAGGATTTTCCAACTTGGACTCTGTTGACCTATCATCTGACCCAAAATTAATAGGGAATATGTACTCACCATGGAGAGCACACATACTGAGTATGAGCTTCATCCATCTAGGTGGGGGTCACGTTATCCTGTTTACAAAGCGAAATTGGCCAGACAGAATATCACTCTCCTCAGCCGTTTACACAGGGTACTCTGTTTCGATTAAGGAAGCCACACATGTTATCCAAAATTGACCAGACCAAGCATACTTTTAGGTTCACAAGGAGTCTCTGCTTGCCTGCAGTGATCGGTGGCCTCGGACTGGACCCCAAACCAATAGGGTTCAATGTGCTCATCATGGGGGAACACCCGTACCAAGTATGAGCGTAATAAATATCATCCATCTAGGGTCGGAGTTATAGTGCTTACGAGCTTTTGTAATTTTATTAACAAGGCTAGGCCCCCAGTGTCTCGCCTGGTGCGCGATCAGTGGTTTCCTCCATCAGTTACAACAGGCAAACAATCATAAGCATTCCATGCGTTGCTTTCAGATGAGCATTTAACGCACAGATTACTAACCAGCTTGGATTCTTGCCTCTTATTCAGGGGGATTGTTTTCTATTTCGTAAGCAGGCTGGTTGCGGTGTGAAGCCAGCAATGCTTTACGGCATGAAACAATCCCTTTGAATAAGAGGCCAAGCATCAAAGCTGGATTTTGTAGCAGATATGAAAATTGAAAAGAATGGAGATGCGGCTGACAAGAAAGGCTAGGGAGAAATGAAGGGGTACGGAGGCGGCTGGGAGCGGAACGATGAGCGGGAGAGGCAGGCAAGCGAGGCTCGGATGGTATGGCCATGTGAAGGGGAGGGAAAGAGGAATGTGTGCAGGCGACTAATGGAGATGGCCATACCAGGAAAACGGAAGAGGGGTAGACCGAAAAGGAGGTGGAGGGATACCTGAGGAGACATGGGGAGGATTAATGCCTGACGAGTGACCGACGCCTAAACATGTGGCCCTTGCAGGAGGATGGTACCGGGAGGCAGGACCCACAGGCTTGAGTGGAAAGGGGCGAGAGAGGTGAGGTGAAAGGTTGAGCTTACTAATCAGTGACTAAAATCAAATTCATAAGGACTGGAATTTTGACCATGTCTACCGAAGGAGTTATAAGTAGTTTGTGGGGAAAATGGGACTGATGAAATTGCCTAAAGTATGTAAATTAGGACACAATAGTCAACTTTCTTGAACCCATCTTAAATCTGGGACCAATGGCGACCACAACCCTAAACATTTCATGGGTATTGAAAAACTTGACATTTGCATAAATGAAGCACAAATTATACACATTGAATAACCCCAGTGATGCGATGGACTAAAGGGAGCGGGATCTTAAAGGTAAGCCATACCACCAAGTTTTACGGAGATTCACAAAACTTCAAAATACGCATAAATTATGCACATTAGACACGTTGAAGACCCAGTGGACCCTGAATCCAGTGATGAAAAAATTGGAATTGGAAAACCTAAAGAGAAACCATACCCACCAAGTTTCTGAAAATCAACCAACTTCAAGATTCCGCATGAAATATGCAATTTCCAAATTAGACACATTGAAAATGGCCTCTATGACCCCGAATTTGTGTTAAAAAGTTTGAGGACTGAAGGTAAACCATTTCACCAAGTTCGTGAGAATCCGACACGAAATTCAGCCGCTGACAAAACCAAAGCACCATAACCATAGCATACTGTTTTGCCGTAATCTTTGCAAAAGAGCTTAAACAATGAACTACACACACAAAAAATCCTGGAGTGTACCAAGCTTTTGAATAATACTTATAATAACCAACATGTATTGTTCATTACAGCATAAAGAAGATAGAAACCCGGGAAAGTAGTAATTATAGGCACCTTGTATTATTGCATTTATCAATGACCAAAGGAGCAAAATCCGGACGTTTTGGTGTGTGGTAAGTTAATGCTACTTTTGCTACTTGCTGCTCAGAAAAATATCATATGTAGGTGATCTTTAAATTCTTCTTTTTGTACAGAAGTTGTTATTACCCAGAAAATAGCAGGCAATCACTATCGCATAGTTGCGTTCTTGTTATAAAGGGTCTTCAGGGATGGCCCAACTATGCATGTAATGTATGAACGTAACACATATTTATGTCCTCGCGACACTGGAAGTGTCCGGGGATAATTTGGTTTTGGGTGTGTGGCCGCCGCCCGTCCCAGCGCCGCCGCCGCCGAAACTTTAGGCGTAGCTCAATATCTTTAACGCTTTAATCCAATTGATCTGAAACTGTTACATATGTCCGCCCTAGTGAAATCTCGATGATTCGAAAGTGGGCATCCCTGCAATGCGGGGGCCGCTAATTTGCATAATTTATGCAACATTTTTCAAGTTAGTCGGATTTTCAAGAAACTTTGGTGGGTAGGGACTATAGTTGATCCCGAAAATGTGGCGGTCATTTCAGGGTCATCATGGGTCAAATTCGCGGATTTATGCGATTTCAAACATTGTACAGATTTGAACAAAACTTTGTAGACGGGGGACTATAGTTGATCCCGACATTGTGGAGGTCATTTCAAGGTCCATCAAGGTCAATTTTGCGAATTTACTGCGATTTTCCAAACTTTGTGAGATTTGAACTAAACTTGTTGGATGGGAGCCTACATTTTTTCCCTCACAAGTTAAAGTCTTTTCAAAGCCATCAAGGGTCACTTTGCATATTTTCATGTGTCCCATTTACTTGCCTATTTACTACCATGTATTTACAACAAAACTTTGGTGGATGAAGTTTATCTTGGTTTCTGACCAAAAGGGGGTCTTTATGGGGTTGTTAGATCCTTCTCCCAATTATTGCTCAAAGCGGATATCCGTGGGCGGTTTACCCGCCTACACTTCTAGTTAATTTGTTTTAATGACAGTAACCACCAGCATCAAAAGGACCAGTTATTGGTTTTGCTTCCTGTGAATACAATAACTGTTGAAACAATACCATGGGAGTTGCTTATTTCAGTTATAATTTAGGCCTTTGAAATGTTTAAATTCGTAATGTCCGCATTTTTGTGTGCATACTTCTCAAATTCATGATGCAATTCCATTACCTAGAGCACCAATGGTGTTGTCGCTCAAACCGCCAACTGAAGCCAGACGAATGTAATTATGTGTTAAATGTTCTCAAGATCACGAGGCCAAGAAGTTCCAACAATAGCCCATTGTGGGCCCCTTTAACAACCTTGACCTCGTCGTCATATAGCCAAAGATGTCTTTGCAGTCATAAAAGTATAAAAGTATGAGCTTCATCCATCCAGGTGGGGTCGAGTTATCGTGTCACAAGCCACAAAATTGGCCAACTATTTGACTTTCAAAAATTTCCCTATCTTGACCAAAATCACCCCCCCCGAACCTATACCAAAAACAATAGGGTTTCTGTACTCCCCATAAGAAGAAAGCTACACAACAAATTTGAAAACACGATCAGACCGAAACCATTCTTAGACTTATCGTTATCCACAAGGGTTTCAGACTTGTGGACTCTGGTGAACCTCAGATGACCTCTGACTGACCCCAAAACAATAGGGTTCATGTACTCATCATGGGGAACACACATACCAAGTATGAGCTTCATCCATCTAGGTGGGGTCGAGTTATCGTGTTCACAAGCCAAATTGCCAAATTATTGACCTTTTCACAAATTTCTATCTTTGACCAAAAATTCACCCCCGACCTATACCAAAAACAATAGGGTTTCTGTACTCCCCATAGAAAAGCATTACACAACAAATTGACCCGATAGGACCAACCTTCTAACGTATTGTTCACAAGGTTCAGACTTTGAACTATGGTGGACCTCAGATGACCTCGACCTGACCCCAAAACAATAGGGTTCATGTACTCATCATGGGGAACACACATACCAAGTATGAGCTTCATCCATCCAGGTGGGGTCGAGTTATCGTGTTCACAAGCCAAAATGGCAAAAATATTGACTTTTCTAATTTTGTCTATTTTGACCAAAAATTCACCCCGAAAACCCCCCCCCCCCTACCAAAAACAATAGGGTTTTTAATGTTGTACTCATCATGGGGAACACACATACCAAGTATGAGCTTCATCCATCCAGGTGGGGTCAAGTTATTGTGTTCACAAGCCAGGCGTCACACACACACACACACACACACACATACACACACACTGGCATGACTGATAGATTCCTCCGACTTCGTCAAGGAATCAAAAATAAAATGATCTGAAGAAATGAAGTAAGTACGTAATCAGTAATCATGAAACTGTGATAGTTTACTCTAGAGGAAACTAAAATTGCCCATTAATTATATATATTTATATTATCATCCCACTACCTTTAACTAGCATGATGGGGCTTGAATTACTCACTAAAACAATTAATTAGCCTTCGGTAAGGTAATTAGAATCGAGTGAGCTCACCCTTATAGAACCAGATCCAGGTGGAAGAAATGCAGTCGAAGGCTTGAGAAAGAAGCTGGTTCACTTGGAACAGCATTGCTAGTTCCTTCGCATGGTCCCTGTGGAAATGAAATGAACTTGAAACAGGTGGGTCCTCGAACCGGCATAGTTGCTAGTCAGCAGGTAGTAATGGCCGCTCTGTGTTTTACATAACAGCACTAACCAGTAACCAGTCCCCCCGTCAAATTCATCGGCCCTTGATTAGGTCTAGCAAGTGTTTTAAAGATGTGACTAAATTTGAAGAAATTGGCATAAATCACATTACTCTCATAGAGGACACAAGGTTGGTGGAAGCATATTCAGTTTCATTTGCAAATCAACAAATTTTCCAAAGTAGCCAGACATCCACTAGTCCGCAGCGCAGAGCATGCACGCGCTGACCGTCCGCATAATGTCGCCATCCACTCATCCGCTGCACCCTGCGCAGCCAATCCGCAGAGAGCCCATGAACGCGGGAACTAGTTCAACCTAGAACATGGAGAATGGAGATTTTCCCAATTATATTTCCTGCATGCGCCAAGCGCGGCTCAATACGTTTGTTCGGTCCCGGCATTCTTGGTTACAGATTCAGTTTTCTACATTCAGATGGAAATAAGTCATGCACCGCACAGCAGACAGTACCGCAGTTTAACGTTAAACGTTAAACCGTATAGTTTACAGTTATAATGGATTCTTGTTTATGGTATGACTTGTCCGCGCAGAGGATGGAAGATATTCAGGTCAGCAATGGTGCAGACCCTGGAACGGCACTCTTATTATCAGCTTCACGGGGTACACGGAACAAGGCATGCCCGGATACTCCTTACTGCAGGGGGGGGGGGTCATCACCACGCAGCCGCAACTTGCAAATGGGCCTACCCCTCGTTTGTCACTGCTCCGATCCCTTGTGCTGCGGACCAGCAAAGTTAGTAACAACAGGTACCATTTTTAATGTTTTGGTATGACCGCCGGGGATCGAGTGCGAGGCTCTACCAATTTGCCAACCACTCGAATGAAGGTATGGACATATACGATATGTTCTATACTTGGATTAATGCAGCTCAATCTCCGGCGAAATATCCTGCTCATACCTTATTAACCAGGGGGGAACGGTGCATACAGGGGTCACCATATGGCACAGCTCCCTGCCTACCCTCTCCATCGAACAACCCTGAATAGGAAAACAGTATACCTCGTCGGGGAGCTAAGTGAAGGTCATCGGGGAGCAAAAGCACGAAGAAGCAAGAAGGAGGAAAAACGAAGGAATGAAAATTAAAAAGACAAACATAGCATTGTGGAATGTAGATATGATGTAGAGGGTTAGGGCGAGGCAGGCTCCGTGCTTCCCCAATAAGGGGGCAAGTGCTTCCCCACCGGCTACGCCCACTGGGCGAGGTGCACGTGCTGCGTGTCACCCGTCTGGAAACTTGTCTCTCCCCCGTTGGGAGACTCTGGGCGCGGTCCCTGCCAGTACCAACAACGCTGCCCAAATGGTACGAATGAACATTCAGCGCCTCCATGGAACTATATCCCGCCGGGATGGCGCAGTCCGCAGAAATCGCGCAATGACGATTCCCTGCGCAGCCAATCTGCGGAATGCGCTGCGCCTGTGGACCCGTAGATGGCACCTTTTGTTATTCCTTATTTTTCGATTTCTGAGCAGATGCCGCAGTGCCTGCGCTGCGTCC
This sequence comes from Sclerodactyla briareus, assembly GCA_026419785.1. Lineage (NCBI taxonomy): Eukaryota > Metazoa > Echinodermata > Holothuroidea > Dendrochirotida > Sclerodactylidae > Sclerodactyla > Sclerodactyla briareus. The sequence goes on along the minus strand of JAODTK010005819.1, from coordinate 58,565 downwards.
AGCGCTTGCGGATAGTGGATGGTAGCTTAGAAACAATAAATTAATCTCTCATTGGAAATACTCCAGACCGGTGGCAGACCACATCCGCCAGTGTGTGGACATCAGACAAACTTAACAAATTTGCAAAAAGAATGCAATTTATCAGAGCCATGTTAATCAATACCACATACACACACTTTACAGGGCAGAAGTATCAAATGGGGACAGTTCCCACGGGATAATTACGAAAAGTCCATGTTTCTTTAGTGCTCAGGCACGTGTGTGATCCCTCGTTTGTATTGCAGTGCATCAGACAAACGACACACAACACGCAGTGCATAACTTGGAAACAAGGTTTGCACAGTGAGGAAAGTCACAGGAGGAAGTCCACACAGTTCCCCGATTTGTACCATTTTTAACATGCGCACACACACCCAATGCCACACGGCACCACACACAACACCCCAAGTGGTCGCTCAGTCTCCTTCTGATTTCATTCAGGCGAAAAAAAGGAAAATGAAAATAAAATTGAGTAAAAGAACTCCCGGACTTCTTGCTTTATAGCAGGTTCTGTTGGTTACTCATCATTCACAGACAAAACCGACTTATCAGAAAAATATTTCACTTTGATGTGTGGAACTTGGTAACAGTTAGAACAAGTACTGTGAAAACAATTGGCTGACGAAGCTCGGCACTGATTACCAGGAAGAGGGACCCAGCGCATTTGCCAACAAATTGGCACCAAAAGCATCCCATGCCCGAGGGGTTTATCGGAAGACGCCAGCAGCGCGAGATACAACCTCGGATCGGTAGCAATAGCGGGTAGTGATGGTAGTCTCAATGAGATTATTCAACGAGCCCGCAGTCGGAGGCGCGGTCTTCCGTCCACACTCTCCGGGAGACACATGCGGAATGATCTGCTATTGCTAGTAGTGGAAGTGGCAGTAAGCTGAAACCTGCATCTGTGAGTGCTCTCTTAAAGGAGGGTTAAACCCTAAAGTATCTACTAATATATGGAGCGGCAGTGTAAATACGCATTTTGCCCCCCAAAAGAAGGAGGAAAAAAAAAAAAAGGATAAATTCCAATATATTGTTCCCTTTCCAAGTAGTGCATTTAAACTTGGAGTCTGGGGCGGAAAGTACACAATATTTTTCAATCAAAATTTGGGGAGATGTTCATCGCATGTTGGTCTCTAATTTGACATTGTTAGTCACTTTTAGCCCCCCCCCCCAAATAGACTTACATTCTCATTTAAAGGGGAGGAGGAATGTTGAATTAAAAGTCTCAGATTTTCAACCCCCCGGGAACCATTTGCTAACTATGGCAGTGAGTTTTAGGAATATAATTAGGTTCGTATTCAGGATATAGATTCCCTCGAAGACGCGAGCACAATGGTGCATTAGCTCAAAACCTCATGAATGCACCCGGATATGAATGTACAATATGTGTAACTATGCGGATCATCAGCCCAAAGAAGGCAGTTTTAAAAACAAAGGCCTATTTTGTGCACCGGTTATGACCTGTCATGAATCTCCACATGGCAAAAAGATTGTCTCAGCAGTCAACAAACATTGTTACCCGTTGGGTCAACATCCAGTAAAAAGAATGACGATTGGAGGCCAAAAGGCAATTTCACCCCCACAGTGGCCTTTGACCTTGACTTCACATAATCAACGATGTTCCAAAGGCCAATGAACAATTGGATCCAAATTTCGTCAAAGAATGACTGTTTTGGGGTCTGTAATGATTCTCTTCATAAGATTTCACTGTTTTAATATTGTTTTGGCATCCAAACATCTAAGACAAGCTGAAACGAGCACTCAACAAGATCAAGGCTATGATACAGTTGCAAGAAATTCTAATGTACTTTGTAAAGATAACATTTTGACAACTTTACATCATAATGGCCTATGGGGCCCCGTTAATGGACCTTAGACCTTGGCCTTAACAAAGTAAAAAAGTGTCAGGGGCGATAAAACATTTTATCTAAAATCAACATCCATCACAAAGAATGATCGTTTGCAGGCCAAAAGGCAATTTCACGCAGGTGGGGCCTCTATAATCCCTATTGCGCCGCTCCGCGCTTTAATGACTTTCAACCTTGACCATCCCAGGTCGACGAAGATATCCCAGAGGTTAATGAACATTGCGTCAAACATCCATGAAAACAAGGCGATCGCCAAAAAAAAGTGTCTCGCCTGGTTGCGGAGCGGTGGTTTTTATGATTCACTACACAAACAACCAACTAGTTATGCAGGACATTGTCATGTCAACAAAAAACATTCATATTTTTCAAATATAACACATAAAAACTTCCTTGAAATCTAAGATAATGACTAATAACTGACTCTAATACAAAAGTCCCTTAATGGTTCTTTCTTATTCTTACCCCCCCCATCACTTGTCTCCTCCATAAATACCCAAATTGAATGAGTTTTGTCGCTCAGTCAACTCACTCCTTTGCCCAAAACCAACTTGAAATGCTCTAAATCCTTAGCAAGACTGGGCTTCTTTGTCTTTCAAAATCAAAATGACTTCATTATCATTGCCTTTTATTTTCCAACAGCCAGGACATGCCATCAGCTTCCCCCCCCCCCCTGCCCAGGCGGCAAACACCCTCCCCCCCCCCCTCCTCCCACCACACACCAACAACACGCGTCCCCAGGTAAGCAGAGAGGAAATAATCAACCTAATCAAAATTGGTTTTTGGGTTAAGAGAGGGTTTGCTTTTCGGCCGCTTATACAGCAGTAAAATGGTCACAGGAGCTAGGGTTTATTCGTTCCTCAGAGCTTTAGTCTAACAGACGCTATTATATTGAATCAATCCAAATTCACTTTACATCAAACATATAAGATTCAGAAAATGTTAACGGACCATACCTATGAGTTGGGCGAACGAAACGAAAAAAAATTCGTTACCAAGTTGGAATTGGAATTAAATTATGCAAATTAGGCACATACAAGTAGCTTATAACAGCAGTATATGTAACAGGAGCTATGGTACTCGTTCCTCAGTGCTTTTTTAACAGAAGCTATTATGTGATGGATCAATCAAATTATGATCATTCAAACACATCAATCCAGAGAATGTTACACGGACCATACTACTGAGTTTGGGGGGAAATTCTACCAAGTTGGAAAAAAATAGGAATAATTAGCAAATTAGGCAAATTACAATGACCTCTACCGACCACAGCTGTACCTTCAAAACAATCAGGATCGAAGGTGGAACACCATTTTATAACAGTTCTTGGAAATCAGACAAACTTCAAAAATTGCATAAATTATGCAAATTATTAGACGCCTTTTATAAATGACATCCAGTAACCCCGACTTCACTTCTCGGGAAACCTGGGGACCACATCCACCAAGTTGGTCGTGAAATCCGACAAAAATTGAAAAAATTTGCATGGAATTACGAAATTAGACCACCTTAATTAGCATATTTGGCTGAAAATCTAATCAGTTCATCTACCTGTCATCCGTCCTCATGCCTAACTACATCACTGTAGCACATACAGTTCTGTGTTATAATCTTGCAAACGAAGCTTAACAATAACCTTACATGAAATAGCTAATTACCCAACTTAGATTAGTGACTTGCTGCCCAAAATCCAATCAGATAGTGTCAGGGGCGTCGGAGCGTTTAGGAAAAAGTGGGGGGGGGACACATCGGATTCAAATGACCCTCTAAAGCGGAGCGCCACCTGGTTGGCGCGGAGCGTACAAAGAAAGTTCCAGATTTTCATTTGCCTCAGATCGACGGAAACGGCATTGCCAGGAGCTCAATAGCAAACATCTACATGTGTGATTTTGAGTACAAGACAGACGAAAAAGTTGTTCATGTGCATACTAGGATGATTTTACCGAGTATAACACATAGAGTTTTTATACCTTTCTATCTGGCTTTGTTGTGTGGGATCCAGGGGGTTCTACCGAACGGCCTTCTGGGTGGGACCACTCAAATTTGGGAAACAGAAAATTTGTATCCGAATTTACAAGTCGGTCCTGGAAACTACGGCGCGCGCGAAGCGCTGCGCGCAAAAAAATCAAGTTTTCGTGCAATTTTATCGAAAAAGGACTGCAAAAAATCTGGCATTTCTTCCACTTAGCTTTTCCATCCCAATTTTCCACCGAATTTTCCCCCCGCCGAATTTTCATCAGAAAGAATGGGGGGGGGGAGTCTGCCCCTAAGGCTTCTGAAATTAATCGAGTGAAACGAAAGGATTCGAAGATTCCATCGCATAGTAGCCTACAACGCCGGGAGAAAAACGCCATTGCGCGCGAAAACACGTGAAAAATTAGGCACTTGGCTATTCGATTAAAACTTCGAGAACTCGGTATGGAGCTGGATATACTTCCACTTCGGCCCTAGTAGAGGTCCAGATCTTCACCTGGGGTCCGCACTGGAATTAGTGGACTCAGACAATTTCAAACGCGATATTTGTTTGAGTTATTTTTTAGACAAAAATTGAATTCAGTTTAGAGTGATACAAAAATCGGGAATGGCCTGATTATTTTTATTACGGTTTCCGGAAGTGGGGGGGGGGGGATTAAAACGATAGATATCCCCCCCATCCGTAGTGAAAAGTGGGGGGAAACATGGTCCCCCGCGTCCCCCACCTGTGACGCCCATGGATGTGTTACACCCAACCCCGGAGCTAACACACAAAAATTTTCGTCATAATCGGCCTCACGGTTTTGTGACAAATCCTGCTAACGAGAAAGTGTGACATACATACACACACACACACAGGCGAGACAAAAATGGACCATTTTGGGGGCCAAAGGCAATTTCACACAGTGGCCTATGTGCCACTTCAATGACCTTTGACTTTGACCTTCACAGAGTCAAAGAGGTCAATGAACATTGGGGACCAATTTTAGTAACATCCAGCGGAAAGAATGTACTGTTGGGGGTTCCGTTATGCTCTTTCACCAGATGTTACTGTTTTAACTCTAACGGCACTATTATGACGTTGCATCCAAAATCTTTGAACAAGCTGGAAGGAGCACCACCCAGAGGAATACTACGACCACAGTTTCAGGAAAACATAATGTACTTTAGAGGAAGATAATATGAATCAGAAAAAGACAAAAGGCTTAGGGATTCATTGATATCCTGACTTGTCAAGCTAAGCATGGGCAAGATTACAGATGGAATCTGTATACGTCAAAATAGGGAAACTACAACATAAGTGATGAACTACACCCTGCAGAGTTTTTTTTTTCCCTCCCAAATGGCTCCAGTCACACCCAAACGATAGCATTCTGTTTTTTCCCATAAGAAGCTGGCATACTAAGTGTCCAAACTGATCGGGTCAGGCCATTCTGGACTGGTGTTAACAAGATTTTCAGACTTGACATCAGATGACCTTTGGCTGACCCAAAAACAATAGGGATCATGTATTCATTATGGGAAACCCATGGATCAAGATGAACATGATCCATCGAAAGTTGGGGGGAGTCATTGTGTTAACGAGTTAAATTGGCCAAATTAGCAACTTCACAATTCCCAATCTGGACCCCGATTCACACAAAAAACAATAGGGTTCAATACTCCTCATAAGAAAGCCAGACACGAATTTCAACCTGATTGGACAGGCATTCTGGACAGCATCGTGTTAACAAGATTTTCAGACTTTGACCCCTCTTGACCTAAGATGCCTTTGACCGACCTCAAAAGACAAAGGGGTCTGATCATTATGGTAAAACAAGATAACCAATCAAAATGGATGAAATAGATTCCATCCGATGTTGGGTCTGAGTTGATGGTGGTAACAAGGCTAGGTGTCACAACACACACACAAACCATTACAATGTCTGGACTGTAAATTCTCTGATTTGTCAAGAATAAAAAAAAAAACAAGTAATCGCCCCCAGTGTCTTCGCCTGGTTGCATTGATCAGGTTTTTTCTTCTTTTAGTCACATGCAACAATTACTAGGGCATTCCATGCGTGGCTTAGATTTTTGTATTAGACATAAACAAAAACAGCTTAACTAATCAGTTTGGCACTTTCAAAATTCTAAGGAAGGAATATTTGACCAATGTCAAGGAGTTCTCACAAAGGAAGTTTTTGGAAATATGACGAAATGACTAAATATGCAAATAGACACAAGATTAACTTCAGCTACAGCGGTTTTAACTACGAAAGATTGAGGCAATGACCCTATCGTGGAACTACGAAAACTCAAAGAAATAGCCGAAGGAAAGGCCCTCAAATCCATGAACATTTGGGAAAAACCTGAAATCAATCACCTCGATTTTGTCTCAGCTCCATTGAAGTTAGACCGAGACGCCTAAATCTTTCCTCCAAGGTAAATCTCCAAGGACAGTGAACTAATCTAGTGGCCTCTGACTTAACGTTTTCAATTACTTGCTGCTCTCTGAGAAATAAGGAATTCCATAGTTGGACAAAATACTCCAGGTGAGGTATCACCAGCTGCTTGAAACAGCCTGACAACAAGTTCTTTTATGATTTTTAATCCTGTTAGTCAACTTGTTGTGCGACAGCTTTCCAGATATAAGCAGGCAACCGGCAAAACGCTGTCAGAGCCCTGGAGCCACCTCCGACAATATGCCAGCCAAGAACGCCAGAGTGGAGTAGTGATGGGTCGCCGAAAAAGGCCCGTACAGCTATCAAACAGCGAAGCTTTCCCCTTGCATGGGCAGCAGGTAGGAACACCATGAGTCAGATCAAACTACTCAATAACAAAAATTTCAAACCTGCCACTTTGTTGTCATGTTATTGGTCTTGCTACTGCCAGCTCCTCCACTTAGGCATCTGCACATTATGATCTAAACACAATTAACAACCATTGTTTAATGAAATGGAAAAGAGCTCAGCTATTTGATTGTCGTCCAATGTTTAGGAGACGTTGTATTGCATCAGACTGTTCATGTGAACAGTGCCTTCCCTCGGTATTTTGAAGATATTCAAATTACTCAGATAAAATCATGTCATCTGTAAACTTTATTCTACATTATATTGCAGTGATAACAAATTGTTAGCTGCCATGTCAGTTTTTTTAATTCATGAAATTTAGTGTCTCCCTGAGATGATGAAGCTGCTCTCTTAGCCTCAGTATGTTATTGGATGGCATCCATTAAAAATGGGATATGTTTCAGCGATAGTATAAATTGGTCTTGGGAATAGCAGATGTGGGATTAGGCTCCTAGAGGAGGTGCAAGTGTTGTTCTGCCTGATGCGGCTCAATGTGGGTATGTGTATTGTAGCGTTCGCATGAAACGAATATAATTCATTGCATGCCAAGTCACCCACTTGGGGCGGGTGTCACCCGCATTCTCGGGTCGTCTCTCACTCACACCACGCGAACCGTCCGAATCTCCCGTTCTTCAAAAAAAAACTCCTGCATTTTGAAGAATCGCCCGCATTGTGGCTGCACAGAGTTTTTCCGGTGAATTCTGTATCATTTGCTAGAGTGGAAATTCTTTCATCATACCAAAATGCAAATTATCTCAGAACCGCCAGGATCGGAAATTACCTCAAGCTAGCCGATCGTGCTAAATATGCTCGGGCCAAACGAACATTACATATACGATTCGTGAGAAGTAAAAACGTCATTACAGTGAACGCAACAGCGTCCGCAACAAAGTCATTGAATACAACAAACCAAATACGCGCGCTATGCCAGAAAATACTGGTGTAGATGCATGTTGACAACATCATGTACACGCCGTGTACAAGGCCGTCTCACCGCCAAAAGTGGACACATGCAAGATGTTTAGAATTGTGTTGTAGACAGTATAGATGCAGCCTTGAGCTGTCGGGGAAAGGAAAAGTCAGTTTCCGACCATACTGAGGGGCCGTAAGATCCCAACATTTAATGGCACCACTTCGGGCCAACCGATGGGACGCTCCGTTAGATGGTTGTACGTAACCAACAGCAACACAATTTCACCCGCCTAAAAAACATCTGACCTTGGCATCTTGTATAATTTTTTTCTTGAAAATAGAACCATGGTACATCACATTCATTTCACTACAGTTGACTTGAAAAAAGAAATTTCGCCAATGCAGAGGGACAGCGAATAGGGCAAGGTTGTTTTTTCTTTCATCCTTTGCCCCTACAGGCGCTCGAAGTTTTGGCTAGTCTACCACGTATCATATATAACAAGGTATGCTAAAAATCCTAACGATCCGTTCGAAACCAACGGCTTTCAACAATGCGACATCGAGAACGACGGGCTATTAGACAAATTAAACGCTTCACGTGAACCACGAAGGATCTTTACATGAGTACCCTGCTCTTATCGACGATCTCTTGACTGGAAAACTCGCGAAAAATCGGGAAGGGAGAAAGGGCCTGGCCACAGGGGAAATCTGCAGGGACGAGCTACAGCGGCGGCCAAGCGGAGATTGGGTTGCGATTATGCTGGGACCTTAGTTGGTTTGGGAGCGGGGGTGTACTACCACGGGGGGAGAAACGACCGCGTCAAAAAATTAAGCGATCCATTTTTTTTTTTTTTTCTTTTTTGAGCAGCCAGAGCAGTGAGAAATTCGGGGTAGTATGAAATGGGAATTATCTACCGATATGTAATAGCCACTATATCACGAAGTATGGATTATGCTCTCTGAAAGAGCAGAGTTAAGAGTTTCGTTATTCCAGACATTTGGCAGGTGAAACGAGACAAGTGGCACTCGAAATGACTGCTTGGTTTTGGACGTAGGGGCCCGTGTCACGGTAAAAGCACACAGCTTTGGTTGATTGAAGTGAACAAATATAATTTTGTCGGTTTTATTTTAATATTTCATTAGGCAGCAGAATTAATATTAATTTTGTTTTAACAACTTCGAATATATTTCTTGTTATTCAATGCATATCATTCAGATTTTGTTAGTGATATTCACTTCCAGTGCAGTACCACTCCCGGACAATTAAGGTCCAAGGCGATAACCGGCAACCCATATCGAGTGGCCGCTTACTCGTCAAATGCAGATTTCAACCTGTTGGTCCAGAAAACTTATCCGATTGCGCGAGTTGCCCAGTCAAATTGACGATATGAGCAGGGTACCATGTAAAAGATTCTTTCAGTGGTTCGCGTGAAGGTTTAATTGTCTATAAGCCGGCGGTGGATCTCGATATTTCAATGTGAAAAGCATTGGGTTCAAACGATCGTTAGGATTTGGAGCATTATAACATTGTTATATATGATAAGTTTGGTAGCATAGCCAAAAACGTTGCAGCCGCCCTGTGCATTGGCCCACCGCCGGAAGCCCCTCAAACCGTGGCTGTCCTTAACTCACTTCTGTGCTGTGCAATTGTAGTTACCTTCTTGAAGTATCAGTTCCACGAAAACTACGTAGCTCAAACCAACCGGACCCTGAAAATTCAATGTAGGCCTATTCCTAGCGGCTCGATTTTGCCTCTATTTTATTTACATTGATAACATGACACAAACATTGTGTTGTGAAAAGTGAATGACAGACGAAGAATAAACTGGAGTTGTGTTCCCGACGGCAAAGTAGCCAACCTCCTCAGGCACAGGCTAGGTTCACGCCCACTTGCTGACTCCAAGAGTACCGTAGCTAACAGTGGTTAAAGTAAATTTAATGTTAGTGTTCTAGGCTGATTATATTTCGAAATCACTACAAAAGTTTCTTGCCAATGCAAACGATCTCGTTCCAAAACTTCCAAAATTGGAAGCTGTTGGGTCTGCCATCACGACAACAAGTTTACTACTTTCTCTGTGTGTGCGCAAATCTGCAATGCTCACTACGGTGGATCGGTGGCCAACACACAACGTTACTTAGCACAAGTCGTTGTCGATGAACTAAGTGTATGGAGGCTGCAGGAACGCAAAAACTCACTGAAAAGAAGCCAGTCGTAGTTCGAAGTGGGCATGCTCACCACGGAACAGTTCAGGGGAATTGACGAGATTTGGTCAGATTCCCCCCATCAGGGCCGTAGCGAGCGGGGGGGGGGGGGGTGCTGTGGGGGGTGCTACACACCCCAATAATTTGGTCGCCGTCGGCAAATTTTTGTTCTGTCGGCAAAAGGAGGAAGAGGAAGAAAAAGAGGAGGGACCAGAGGAGAAAAGGAAAGATAGGACAAAGAGGAGAGGAGGCAAAGAAGAAGAAAGGAAAGAGGTTGAGAAAGGGGAACGGAAAAGGGATACAAGGGAGAGGACGAGGAGGGGAACGGAAATGGAATGACACAGAAAAATAGGGAAGTCCGACTTTATTATCGGCTATTTCGAACTTTTGGCTCCTTTAGTTTGAAACCATTTCGACCATTTGCCAATCAATTGACCAAGCCAGACCAACAACCCAAAATTTCCAGGTCATCGCACGCACAAAGAGAATTCAGCCGACTCCAACTTTATAAACTGCATTCTTTATCACTTAGTTCATCGTACCTCAACAAAAATCATAAAACTGATGGCAAAAAGGGTTTCCTTTCAGGGAATATCTGTTAATAGTTTTTCGTAAACAAATAGCCGATTCTGGCTACAACAAAGAGTCCTATTTAGGAACGGGCCAGTCTGAAACCCTGGTTTCGAAGTGTACGTTCAATTAAATCGCCCATACTACAGCGTTTTGAAACACTGTGTAGGGATATATTGGGGGTTCACACAAGTAAATGAAACTTTTTCGCTATAGGCTGAAATGACGGAGGTGGATGCTGGGGTAAGTTATACGCCACCATTAGTCGGTTGTTCCTCCGCCAGCTGAAGTACCCTTAAAAAATAGTCCATAAAAAAAATGACAATTAAATGCAATTTTGAGCACTTTCTGGATCCTTGCCGGTTCCAACGTGTGTCTGCATGACAGGCAGCCATGTTCTGAAAAGTACCAAGATGCCCGTTTGGGAGGTTCAAGCTAATTTTTGATCACTTTGTAGATTGTTGGAGGGACCTGGGAAAAAACTGATTTTCCGGCCGACAGCAGCAGCATTGAGGAAATCCCCAAAAGAGCCCCGGCAAGCCTAGCGAAAAATCTAAACGTCAAGGTACAGTGAATTGGAAGTGCCATGACAGATATGAATGTCAGCTCGAAAATGATGGGTGGCACTTTCCTGGCGAAAACTTCTCCTGACCTCAGCACTCATGAAGGAGAATATTTAGTGTAAGTCTATGGGCCGGCAGGGGTGGGTGTGCCGTAACTGGTACGATTTTTTAGGAAACACAGCTGAGAGGTGATCGTTTCACTGACTGTGAACCTAAGTGTCGGATGTGGGTTATCAGTTAGGAAGGAATGAAGAGAATAAAACATGGAAATTCTGTGATGTTACACAGTAATTCAGCTCAAAATGACTTTTTAAAAGTTGAAAATGACGAGGGATAACTTGGAGTGAACAGAAGTATTTATGTATAAACAGGAAGAACAAAAAATTCATCTTTCCAATGCTGTTTGAACCTAGTCGTCGCATTCTGTAAGTATCCGAAACTCATTTGGAAAGGTAAAAAAGAGGGTTATTTTAGCCTCTTTCATGTGAATTGAGGTCGAAGTGAACTTCCGGAGCGCGAGTTCCAAAAAGGTTTCAATATGATCTGATTGGCCCATTCAGCGTCAGCAAGAGAATGGCACGTCGGCAAAAATAGATAATGTGACAGCCCATCGCCGGCGGTGGAATTGAACGAGACGAGTGACCGAGTCTGTCGGCATCTCGGCAAAAGGAAATCAAAGGCGTTAGCGTTGAAAATTTTATTTTTCATGAGTTAACAGTTCTTCGACAGCTTTTGTTTCTGGTCCTATATCCCAGTGATACATACATTTTTTCGAACCACTTTGCTGAAAACAATTATTTCCCAGAACCTAACCAATGAAACGGTCGGTTTTAAACGGAGAATCATGCGAGCGGCGTAGCTAGAGTAGGCCTACAAGGCGAGAGATAAAGGGCAGCCCCCCCCCCCACATTTTTTTTTGGATCGAAAATTCGGGCAGGAAACTACCAAACTTTGGGCACAGAATAAGTTAAAATCTGGTTAGAGATATCCTAATGCAAAAGTGGAAATTGTCTGAAAATTGTACTGAATGGCCGAAAACTTGATCAAATACCCCATTGAAGTGTCAAATTCTTGCGCGCTTCGCGCGCCGTGTGTATTTGAGGTCTGATCATATCACGAGTATTCTGGCAGAATTATTCGGCGATCCAAATTTGAAGGGTCCCGCGTATGTTGTGAGCGGGGTCCTTCAGTCGAGGAATAACTGAACTGCCAATTTTAACTGAAAATATTGCACCACTTGCTCTGTAGGACGTTTCAATATTCAAAATTTTCCAAAGAGGAGAGGGGTTCTCCCCTTGGACCCCTCCCCCATATCAGCCACCTCGCCAGACCGTCGCAAAACAATCAATTTCTATCCTACACCCCCCCCCCACACCAATTATCAACTCTTCGCTACGCCCTTGCCCCCCATACCAATATCGTTACGGCCTTTTTTTAACCGTCAGCACTATTTGAAAACGCAACCAATTCATCTCATGTTTTCGGATGTTGTTGATAGGTATGGGGGGGGGGGGGGGGGGGGGGGAAATCTGTGTAGTTTTGTGTTGAGACGATTATAATTTTCGGCTGAGGAATATCGAAAGATCGTTCTGCACATTGTTAGCTCACGTCGAACCGCGGGCATTTCCTTAGACCTTTGACACAATATCATTATCATCTCATTAACTGTGGCTCCGAACAGGTTATTTGTTCGTTTTGTCGGTACTATAGTAGCCTACTGTACTGACTGGAATCTTAGAATCGTAGGTAACTTGAATCAGAGTTCAAAAAGCAAAAAAATTAAAACGATCACTACCGAAAACCATCACAACCTATTATCCCCATAAGAAAGCTTGCTGTACATAACACTTCATCCTGGTCAGATCAAACTAATCTGGACGTCGTTTGTACAAGTATCCAGAGTTTCACAAACATTTTAGCCAAAAAAAACCCACAGTTACTACCAAAAACAGAAGATTTCATGTACTTCATATCATCCGGTGATCCCAGATGTCCCCTCCTGACTCGAACACAATTATGACATTTCTGAAGTTAACATAACTATACTATCTATTAATGTCATGAGACCATACATCGACATTTTTTTTTTGGAAGGGGGCACGGGTAAATCCTCCACCCCCAGTAGAGGCCACCACCGAATGGAATTGAGCTTACAGAATCGTTGATTCTGACATGGAGTCTCATTAATATTGTCACATTCCCGGGTCATGTGATTTGAGGGTTGAGAAGTAAAAAATTCCAAAAATGGTAGATTCTTTCCAAATCACCCTACCCCATGGGCGTCAACAGGTGGGGAACGGAGGGACATGTCCCCCCACTTCAAAAGCGTGGGTGGGATATCAATATCGTTGCTACCCCCCCCCACTTTTCCGGACCGTGATAAAAAAAATAATAGGCACATGCCCGAGTTGGTATCACTCTAAACGGATTTATTTTTGTTTACAAACAATAATGCGTTGGAAATTTGCGTCCAACTCAATCCAGGTGCGGAACCCCAGGTGAAGGTCTGGACGCGACTAGGGCCGAAGGCGGAGGATTACCCATGTTTCATACCGAGTTCTCGAATCGTAAAATCGAATAGCCAAAAGTGCAAATTTCTCAAGGTTTCGCGCGCAATGGGTTTTTCTTCCAGGGCGTTGTTGGCTTAATATGCGATGTACTGCTTCTAATCATTTTGTCCACTCGGTTTGTCGAAATGACAAAATAGTCAATCAAAAAACTCGGGTCTCCGACCGAAATCTTGGTCGGTCCAAAAGTTAACCCCCTTGGGAAAATTGTGTATTTACGCCCCTGGGATACCACCACAGCCACAAACAATAAATAAACAAATAGGATAGTAAATTGGAAGTATTTCACCTGTTTACTTTTTCTCAAGGCTGTTAGAGATACGTTAGGCAAGCAGTACGTTGGCAGGTTGTGCGTTCAGTGCCCACCTATTATATTGACTACATAATGTGAGGCCTAGCCTGAAAAAAAATAGGGAGAATACAAAGAGAAAAAACAGGATAGAAAATTAAAAAAATGTTGGGTGGTCAAGGGGGTAGGTTTGGGTCAGCTTGTCGGGGGAGACCCTCCTCTACCCCGTAATTCGACCCACAGTTTTACTGGGCCTTTTTGGCAGTCATATAAGCTAATGAGGTGCAAACAGGTGAACAAATGAACAAGAAAACAACGCGTCCTTGAAGTTCCCCTGCATGCCAACAGACAGTTCATATTCGACGAGTATAGAAAAATTGTAGTGGTGGTGTCCCGATGGGGTGAAGCGGAATCATGATAAGTCAACAAGAACGCAACTCGTGACGTAGTGATTTCTTCCTTTTTCCTGCATGTGCCCTTACTCAGCTATACAAACCCTGAAAGATGTGTGTTGCAAACTAAAAACCACCAACTTGACCAAAACGACACCTGCATATGTAACTCAGCGCATGAGATGAGATACTTGTTGTTTGGATCAGGTCAAACAAAGTCATCTGAGGGCAATGAAGGAATATGAAAAATAAACCTGGTAAGTAAGTATATTTTGAAGAGTGAAGGTACAGTCACGAGTACCACAACGAGACGAGTGTGCCATATTGCTTCTTCTCATTCAGTGTGGGAAGCCCCCCAACCACCTCCCCAGTGATCCCCCGTACATCACTGACCTCAAGCAGATGCCACGGTTCTAGGCCTAAATTTGTATTTTGAGGGATCATTCTTTTAGCACATTCATGCATAAGTGACTGGTGTGGTAAAGCAGAATAGATTTTTGAAATGTACGTGCAGTGTCTTGAACGTGCTTGCATTCACTCTATCTGACCACATTGCACACATAACACACTTCGTGACTAGCATTATCGTGGTCTTATGGGTGTGCGCTATATGCTCCGTTCGGCGGAAGACTTGATAATCCGGCTACTTACAGCCTTGCATACTATCTCAATGCATCTATCCACTCCTTGGAACAAATGGCTGAGGTCATTGTAGGTACGTCAGTGTCCAATCGCATGGGTCTCACATGTTGGTAATGTACCATATGTCGTTACTCAATATGTAACTGGGGGGTAAGTCATGCCAGTAATCGTTTCCAAATGGTAAGCATTAGTAGTCTGTGGTATTTCCAAAGGGATGTGGGTTTTTGTATCAATTTTCATTATGTTCAGGCACAAGTGACTGAGGGGGGTGATTCATTTTGTTAAAGGCAAGGACTCACTTGTTTGGGGTACAAAGGGGTGGGTCATGCATGGAACCGGCATTAACTGTTAAGAATACTTGTATCAATAGCCATTTTTACCAGTAATCAAATGTCTTATGTATTTTTTAGGGTCAAACTTTCACAGGCTTTCAAATCCCATTTTCTCTCCTACATTGGTGGGGTTGAGGAAATGTCTCTTATATGGGACCCACTCCCATGACAGAACCTGCCCATAACAAAAGATCTGGCTGCACGATAATTATACAAATTAGGAGAATAGAACAGACAAGATTTTGTAAATCTTCTAGTATATATAGCCCATGTTGAGAATTGCTGAATTATGCGGCCTCGTAAGGTTGATCAGTAGACTTCTGGCACAATTTGGTTAACCTGTTATATCATGGGCAATCACTTTTCCAATAGGGCACATCATGTGACAGTCAACACCAGAAAGAGAGAGTCACTGGGGAAGAGAGAGATACTTTATAGACTTTGAAACCCCTGCCATTTTGGCTGGGGTACAGTGGTAATGCCTCACTTTTTGCTCATGGTGTACAGGGTATAATGCCCTCACTTTTTGGCTCAATAGCACAAAAATGCAACAAATGTTGTTGCGCTTCCTTACTTTCAGAAGTTTCCTTGACCTTGCGTTCTCTTCCTCCAATCACTGCTTCTACACACACCACAGTTCATCCCCTCATTAGGGCTTGTTATTGAATCACAGGTAATAATACACAATGTCAGTTCCTGCTGTCAAGTCTTCACAACTGGGAAGTGTGCTTTTCGCATTCCCAGTAGGGAAGTGTAAACAATCAGATAATAGTAGACTGAGTGCACACAGAGAATACATGGGAGATTACCCCTCTAATCCTCTGAGCATTGCCAGTGCCAGGTACCATTCCACACTGAATGTAGACAGGGCAGTCTACAAGGTTAGTATGTGTGTTTACTTGTCACTTCTTTGCAGTCTCACACACACAGCTGAGAGATTAAATCCTTTTGAGTATTGGGAATGTGGACCAGTCAAAGGAAGGCTATTATAGTATACACACAAAGCAGGCAGTGGTTGAAGAGGTTAATGGCTGGGCTACATAGGTGTTCTAAATGACTTCAGCAGGGACATTCCTGGTCGTGCGTTTCTGCTGTAAAATAGTTAAATGGGAAATTTGCAGATACTATCACCGGTTTTCATTAATGTAAGCACAATTGGCATTCTCCCCCTAGAGTAAATATAATATACGACTATGGAAGAAATTGCCAGTTTGTTCTACCCTCCACAATATCCATTATATCGTATAGCAAGTATACGCAAGAGGAAAACGATCGGCATTGCATTAGGAATGTGGTCAATGAAGCAGTGATGCAGGCTTCAAATAGGGGTACATTTTTCCTTTCATAGGCTGCATATGAAACCTGGGGGGGGGGGGGGGGTGCATGTAAGAAAGAGGAGTCGTATCTGCCTTGCAATTCCCACGCTACCCATAGCACACACTCGACCACTACTGATCAGGAGGTACAGACATACATACATAGGCTGCGTCACTGGTTGCTAGTCCATATTCAGAAAATATCGGACTAATAAAAAATGACCATTGAAGAAGTTGTACTGTCTTCAATGAGGGATACTTGTATCGGGGGAAGGGGAGCCGGGGGGGGGGAATGGAAGCAACCAGTTTTCTGAAGAGGGCAACAAAACACGTTGGTGGTCGAAAAGTTTGTAAACACTAAATGAGAGGAGGTATTACGCCAAGAAGGGCGTTCTGCTTGCAATCGGAATTTGTCAATAAAGCAGTGATGCAGGCTTCAAACAGGGCTAACATTTTTAAATTTTCATAAGATGACCTTGGGAAAACCTGGGGGGGGGGTGCGCAAGACAAAATTGCCACCCCACCCGTAGCAGCAACACCAATACTGGAAGGAAGTGGCATATAGGCTGGTCACTGGGCTAATAATAAAATGACAACACTTCAAGAATTTGTACGTCTGTATAGGGAAGATTTGGTGGCTTAGTCCAATACTCAACATATCAGGAATACCATAAAATGCAATTCAAGAATTTGTACTGTCTTACTGGGGGAATATTTGTTGGTGGCTATAGGTTTGTTCTCATCCGTACAATGAATCGTCATTTGCAGAGATATACGGATTGTCTTATGGTGACCTGGAATGACTTGACCTGATACCAAAAACAATGGGTTATTCTTCGTCAATCTGTGTACAATCCACACGTCATTGAACTTGATAGATACTGCCATCATAGATATAATGTGAGGGAGCAGATGTTAAATGCCAAATTATACACATTCCAGTGTTTTAGGTCTTGACCTCCCAATTCATTGAGAGATAGTTGTGATAAGAGTATCGTATAGTATGGTAGGTCATTGACTTTTTCGTTGTCTTAACAAGACGCTCCGGCCAACACATAAAAAGCATGCAAAATCAACCCAGGTCAAAAGGTCAAATGAGGTCAAAAGGTCAAAAGGGTCAGTAATGAGGTCAAAGTGGGTCACCAGATGTATTTCAACAGACGAACAAAACTTCCATTACGACATCACGACTAAAATGTTTCGTTGCCAAGAATATAGAAGATTGCCTAGGGATGACCCTAAATGACCTTGACCTCACACCAAAAAAACATAGGGTCATACCCGCCATGGGTTACACCTACTACCAAATATGAATTTCATACTTGCTTGCGATCATTAGATATCGTGCGTGAAACAATTTTCAATTTGATTCCTCTCAGCCTGACACACCGACCATCGATTGTGTTACCAAAAAACAATAGGGTCATCCCGCCATGGGGTACACCTACCTAACAAATTATTGACTTCATACCTGCTTGCCGATCATTAGATATCGTGCGAAACACTTGGCAAAGTTTGAACTCTCCTGACCTGGAACGGAACCAGTATTGTTACCAAAAAACAATAGGGTCATCCCTTCCATGGGTGACACCTACCTACATGATATGAAAATAAACATGCCGGGTGGTTAGATTATCGCGCTGGAAAGAAGAAGTGTCACGACACACACACACACCATACACATTAACACACACATAACCACACACCAACCACACACACAAACACACACACACACACACATACACACACACGCCCACGCATGACTGCATAGATTCCTTTTGGCTTCGCCAAGGAATAAAAAATCAACGTACAACTAAGCGGTGAATGATGATATTGGTTAGGAACGACCGGAAACGAAAAAACAACATAGGGCCTACAGGATACAGCGGGAAAATAAAACGACCCCACCATTATACCACGCTATCTTAACGAGAATAGGAACCGTTACTTAAACCCCATTTGGCGAGAGAAAAGTGGGAAATGTACAGGCCTATACCGTTACTAATAATAATTATAGCCTGGCAAGAATATTGTGAAAGAGAGGGGAAGCTATGACGCTACAATACAGCCAGGTCGAAAGGAAAATTACTGAATTGATTTTAGCGTTAAAGGGCTGTTCACACTTGGCGATACGATACGATACGATACGATACGATAAATTTATCGGAGTCGAGTTAAAAAGTGTTATTTTCAGGAGTGTTCACAAACAAAACAAAACTGTGCGATACGATACGCTACGATACGATACGATACGATACGATAAATTTATCGGACGTGAGGTGAAAAATTGCAACTTTTCATCGTAACGATCATCAATTTATTCGGAGTGATAAACTTGCGCAATGCAGTGATAAACTTGCAGCAATTCTGCAAAGGGTTTAGGGAACGCCAAACGGCTATTCGGGGAAAAGTTTAGTGTGAAAAAGTGGGTTGTTAGGATAAAATCGAGGTTTTGGTGAATGTTTTGGGTAGTGACGTAATCCGGGGAAGACATTGCCTTCTGAATGAGCTTCTCGGCCTATGAGCCGCCATGCCGGGACCTACGAAACCATTATTTCAGTTCGAATCCAGGGAAGCCCTCCCCACATTACGATAGTGTGGGATCAGTGGAGGTACTTGGGAGGGTCATGTCCGTCGGCATCCACCAAATATCATGTGGCATCAAAGGCAGGAGATCATGCGGTGGTACAAGTGATGGCCGGGGGAACGTGCCAACCCCGGTGTCCCCAAATGTTGCGGCTTGTTTGCGAGGGAGCAGGGTAGGAGGGTTATTTCCAAAGGGTCTCGATCCGTATGACGTATTGACGGAAACTTCCCCGTACCCCATTGTGAAGAAAGAGGCGGGAATAGATACGGCAGAGCGGCAACGGAAATATAAGCTAAGGGGGGGGGGGGGGTGGTTATAATGTCGTTTCCACGCAAGTTAATAATGTCATGTAGGGCAGTGAGGAAAGTAGTAAGGTACACCGGTGGAGCCGTGGATCTCATTTTCATGTATGTATGAGCAGACCAATTCCCAAGCTCACATTTTCGTCTCAATTGGTGAATTGATCCCTGAATGAATGAATGCTTTTTGGCTACCTAACTTCGCCGGTATTATGTACCGATGTAATTAAGACTGGGTGTCCAACAGAAGGGTAGGCGGGGATGTGTGAGGTCAGCTGTCTGATTCGCTGCATCGTCAATTTGCGCTTCTCCAGCCTCCTACAATACTGGAAAGACACAAGCTTCGAATGGCCTTGAAATTACAACTTGGTACCAGAACTCTGCCGAAAAGGCTATTCCCCCGTTGAAGCCGACAAAAACGGGGAAAAAATGGGTCTCTCAACTAAATCCCACTACTTTCTACGTTATGTTACGGCGCCGAGACGTCGATATAAAATTATCGTACGACATTTTTTTATCGCACAAGGGTGAACACTCATCCGATAAATTTAATCCGTAGTATCGTCTCGTATTGCACAAGTGTGAAACAGCGCTAATAAAGCTATGAGGTTTCATCTCAGGAGGGGAATGTTTCATGCGTACGTACTGCGTAAACAACCGGTATCATGAACATTTAGGGAAAGAAGAACAGAACGAGGGCTCTGTTGCCAGAATTAAAAACGGGATGACGGCATAATAGAAGGTAGAGAAGCCCGAGGCGCACGTGACCTATGTGGTATGTAGAATTAGTGTGAAAAGTGAATATAAACGGTTATGATTCTGCTACAACACCGGCGACCAAATAAGGATGAGCCGCAACACGCAATGTGTATTACACACGAAAGTGTTTCAATGGCCGCATTTTAGTCGAATCGTTAGTGTTAGGATAATATTACGTGCGATTTAGCCCTCATTAAGGGTCCTGATTGGTAACGGTCAGGTGACAACTTACATCTCTAAACAGACGAGAAAACCAGTCCCAAGAGACTGATAGTTAGCCCACGACCACTGCTAGCACTGAATCTGTATTACAAAATTACAACTTCCTTGACAAACCGCTGGTGCTGATCACATGATCATTTGCGTTCGAGACGCCGCCGTGCAAAAATTTATCTATCACTAACAGTCGACAAAAAGCACCCCATGTGTCCGTACGTATTGACGTGGTGAGCAATATGTGCGATGCGTGATGCGTAATGATAAGAACATTATTGTAGGCGGCGCCATGTTCGCATTACGCAGCATAGGAGAGGAAACGAGGGAATTTGTCGGACTATTTTAAATCACCTAATGATTGCGGTGGTAACCCTGTGTAGCTAATACATTGGAAAAAGATGAAGGAACAACTTCTTTTAAAATGCTGTTCATAAGGTTATCCCTGTTAGTAACCCAAAATTAGACAATTTTTGAATTGCCAAAAAAATTGTAAAGAATCGGTTTTCAACGGATTTGAGTAGCCAAGGTTGTCTAGTTCTTCAGAAAAAATGCCGCCCATGCAAAATGGGGAAAGTTGATTTTTTCAAAATGGCGCCAAAAATGGCTGCCAAAACATGGTGATATTAGGAAAAGGCGCAGATCAGTCGCAAACAGTATGCGAGTTTCAAACAAAATGTGATCATTACTTTCCGTAAACTGCTAAACACACAAACAAAGATTTCCAATCTGGTAGCATGTACCAGAACCAAGATGGCGCCCCAATATAACCGTTAGAACCTTGAAAATCCGGAGAATGGCGGTTAAGACATAACAAATTTAGGGAGAGATGCTCAGCAGTTGAAACATAGGGACAAGGTCAGGCATATGGATATATTATCCATCTGTATCCCAATCATGGCCTATAAATTGGAAACACGACTATTTCGTGCTGTCAATAAGTTCGAAAACTAAGAAGGACAACAAACTGCAATCAATCACACAACGTGACACGAAGTGAGGAGGTGGATCAGTCGGTAGAGCTCAGGAAGTAAGATCAATAGAGCATTAGATTGCCGAGTTCGAACCCCACGTGTAAAAGTAGGAACTGCGAGTAACAGAAGTAGGCGCCGCTTCGCTGCCAGGGGCGTAGTAGGCCGTGAGCGAACGTGTATAATTGGTGGTGCAGGCAAGGTATTCATCAGGTTGCCAATGAACTGAGGCGAGTCACTAGTCGGTGGTGTAAGGAGGCGCTGTCTTGATACAAGACTATGAACTCGAATCTCAATACGAGCAGTAAGGGGCCCGACCCGGATTGTCGAGGTCAAAAGTCAACACTAGCGACAAAGCTCTCACAGAGATTCGAAGGAGGGGCGCACAAACCTGGCAGTGGGAGGATATACTACAAGACGGCATATGATTCAGTGCCACATCCTGGATAGCACCATGCGACCACACAAGGTCAACCACAAGATAACGAGACTCGTAGAAAGTCGATGGAGAATGGTCAACGTCCCAAACAGGGAGGTAAGCACTCCCCGATCAAGATTGAGTGTGGAATATTCCAGGAGGATGCACTCTCTCCACTCCTGTTCGGCGTGGCTCTCAACCCACTGAGCCACCTGTTACGCAGGCCAGACAGGTACAACTCAAGAAGGCCATAAAATCAACCACCTGAATGATCTGAAATTGTAAGCCAAAAAGGAGGAATGACCTCACAGCACTGATTGGGACAGTGAGGATATTCAGCGACAACATTTCCACGAATGTCGGACTTGACAAAGGTGCCAGGCAGATCATCCACCGGGGGAAAATCAAGCTGACCGACGGCCTTTGCCTCACGGTCGGAAAGATCAGAGACGACCGCCGGACCATAACGAGGGTTAAAATACCTGGGTATACGAGAACATGGGAAAACAAACAGAGGGAGTCAAAGACAAGGCATCGGCAAGACAGGAATGAAGATACGTCAGATCCTCAAGTCAGCTCAACGGGCAGAACAAGATACATGCCAGACCACATACGCCGCCGGTCACACCGATACGGCGGGCATCATAGACTGGACGCAGCAAGATCTGGCTGAGCTGGACCGACAAGACGAGGAAAACGATGAAACATGTACGGGGCCTACACCCACGAGTGAGGTGCACCGGCTCTACATCCAACGGAGGAAACGGTGGGGGACTGAAGCGGGGTGACGGCCACCTTGACAATCCAGTGTGCTGGACTCCAGGAATCCATCGCAGAGACCGAGGACCACTGATAGAGGCTGTGTGCGGAATGAATGAGGTACTCACGGGGTATAAACGAAGAAGAACAAAGCGATGGCAGAAAGAGTTGTCCGGACAAATATGGGAAACAAAAACCGCTACACGGACTATACAGACGACAGGTCCAGATTAACCGTCGATACAGAACGCCTATCGATAGATGCAACAAGCTACAGGGTCAAGATAGAGACGGAGGCACTGATAACAGCTTTCCAAGATCAGGAACCCAAGTGCACCAGGCGGAAAAGTCACCGCACATCGAGTGACCCGAAATGTCGCATGTTGCCACAGAAAGATGAACGGGGGCTCTATAACACGGCCTGCTCAAGATAACCGAAGTCTGTATAAGACAAGGCATAACATCGTAGCGGCCACCCACTACATTGCACGGGATTATGTCAGCACTACGGATCCAGACGGGAAAAGTGAACAATACGGGGCTCCACAATCAACACCGACGGAGGAAAACGAGATGCCAAAGATCCCTCTGGGCCCTTCGAGGTGCGAGTAATCAGCGTAATAATCAGTGCACGGAGACCAGACTGAGTAAGTGGGACAAAGTCACGAACGAAACACCAAATCGACTCGACGTGGCAAGACCGAACGAACACCCACATAGTCGACGAAAGGAAAGGAAAAAGTGGGAGAAATATTCCGGACCTGCGGGCTGAGAGATCGGGATGTGGGACACCACGGCCAGAGTTGTATTAACGGGTATTCGGAGCACTGGGAGTAGTATCCAGCAACCTTAGAAGGACACAGGGAAGAGATCTGGACAAACACGGAGTCCCGGCCCTAACAAAGGCAGCACTACTTGGCAGTGCACATATACTCAGGCCGGGGTCGACCTCGAGAGTCGGGTAGTACTACGAGGTGAGGGACAGACATAACAATACCAACCAAGGAGGACGGTGGTGGAAGAACAACGATAATAACTAGCACTCATATAGCGCTTTTTAACCGCGACAGCAGTCTCGAAGCGCTACATAAATGTTTCTGATTGAGACAGACCGAAATGGATTGTGCGGTGCGGATGTGGAGAGGTGCAGCGTTCGAAACGAGTGGTGCGAGTAGGAGGAAGACCGTGCACAACAGTGCTCCTAATATAGTAGCCTGGGCTCCAGCCGCACCTCCTGCATATGACGCGACACCCCGACGTGCCGGAGGTTGGGAGGGGGGGGGGGGGTTGGAGGAGCGGGGGGAAGAGAGTTGAAAAAAAAAAAACTTTCATGTTGGACGCTATGTGCAATTGAGTGAAATCCGCGAATACAGCTGGCGTTCAAGGCTTCCAATACATCATTGCGCTCATAAGCGCAGCGGAGACCCATCTTCACTAGCTTGGTCGTGGTGCATCCAAGGAACATGATTTATCATTCATGGAATAGGAGGGCTTGGGAGAGCGAGTCTCTGTTTACTGAAGTGAATTTAGTGAAGCTGGACAGTGGCCACACGTGTGTGAGTTCTTCCGGCGGGGTTAGGAAGTTATCGCGTATCTTCCTTCCGAAAGAAAATCCATTAATTTCTGTTCTGTGTCTGGCCAGGTCTGTATGATGTGGCAGAAAAAATGGGGTTCCCCGTCTTTTATCTAGTCTGTTTCATGGGTGTATCGTCACAGAAGAGCTTGGGGCAACGTGACTCACTTGCCTTTACATTCCGCGTGTTGATGCTGACAGCCGGGCCCTGCGTCAGAAAAAGGCTTGTTCACAGATTTTGGAAAAATCGATATATCTACTATTATCTAATCTATTTAGATATCAATGTCTATCTATCTATCTACTATTACTGTTGGAGCTTGCACCACTTTTCCGACAGATTATCGCAGTTACATCGATTTTTGTGGAAAATTTCCAAGAATTGACGGCCATATTGGGCGCCCCGCAGTTTATTTTGGCACATACTGTAGCAGGGAAATGTCGCGTATGTGCTCGCAAAGGTCGAAAAATATAGTACAATAATTTGTTGAAAGTTAACATCACTTTTTCTCATCAATGCAGTTACATGATTTTCACCTTGGCGGCCATTTTTGAACACCATTTTGGAAAAAATCACGGTTCACATCCTATTACCGGCGGATCTTTTTTCGGTACACGTAGAAACATGACATACACAAACAGTTGAAAATAGATTCTTTACAATTTTTTCACGATGGATCCTTTCTTTGGGTTACTCTGTGTTGTTGAGCTGGGACACTAGTTTAGGTTGAACTCAACAAACTGACAAATTGAGGTTTCACCCATTAGGTGAACATTTCATGAAGTCATTTCTTGTTTTAGGTATGGTGTTAAACGAAAGAAGAACATTTTATATGGTATAGGCCTACATTTAGATAAGCCTGTGTTGTATTAGATATTTACTCAAAAAAACAGACAGAAAAGTTTTTTTTTTCCCAGTACTGCCCATACGTTTTATGCCTGTGTTGTTTTATTTTAACGATAGTTTGGGTTAATAACTTAACAAAGCCGAGTTCCACCGTGGATAGCATTCCTCTGAATTCAGTCCTTGTTTCCAGGCTATCCGTGTTGAAACGAATGGAGAACATTTTGATGTGGTATCATGATTGTTGGATTTGGATTTATAAATAAGAGGAGAGGGAATTGTTCACCGTAAATATCTTAATCAACCTCAGGACCAATTGCCCAGTCTCTCCCGATGACTGATCGATCTTGTGAGGTCAGTTTGGTATCAAAGGTGAGGGACCAGGTGGAACAATACATGCTGGAAGTGCCCTTTGCTCATGCAGTCATGCGGAAATACTGTTGAAATTCTGCGAGGGGTTTGTGGTAGGACCCAAATTGTTTTATCGTTGAAAAAGTCATGGATCACAAATTGTGATCTTTTGCCCCAAGGGCGGCGATAGGTGTTGGCGGGCGATCGATTGGGGGGGGGGGGGACGGACCACGATGACTCTATCTAAGCGGAGCGACAACCCCACGGGTTGGCGCGTAGCGTACAAGAAAGTTTTACGTTTGACAGACCCCTAGATTGCAGGAACGGAATTCCCGTGCCATAGGGAGACAGTAAGCAGCGTCACTGAAATTGATTAAAAAATGTTATTTCAGGAAGATTCTCCAAAACTTATCGCTTCAGGGATAAATTTCAAGGTGTTGCGTTGGGTGCGTGACCTTCGCAAATCATGCAAGTGAGGTTACAGTGAGGCATGAAAGAAGCAATGGAATGGGCAATGGCAACAACAAACAGTACGTTCGCGCGAATCGCGGGATTTTGCAGAATCCAATTTGACAACGACATTGCACTGAACACTCTTTAACCTTTCACTTAGATATGCACTGCGTTTTTACTCGAAGATTACACCCACATTTATCTTCTTTGTGTACCACATGCGCATGGGAGAGACACTTCCAACAGGAAACCAGACAGGGGCCAAATGAGTGTAACAAGATAGTAAAGCCGAACTGTGCTCGAAGCGACCACGATTTTATTTTTTTTACTTTTGGACATTCCATCGTAAGTCAGGCAATCTTTGGATATCAACTTATTCTCACATGAATCTTGAATATGTCCTTTGCACGAGTTGTGGCGTTCCCTGGCCGAATATTCGATGCTATTTTATGGGCTTAGTATGTGCCCCGCGCAGGCACTCAACTTTCAACAAGTGGTCGCCCCCAAAAACTGATTGATAATACTCTAATTCAAATTTGCAAATAGCAATGGCGTCACAAGACTTTTTCATACGAGGGGGGGGGGGGCACAGACATTTTTCGGGGCGCGATGAACACTATCTAGCGGGCGCCACCATAGGCTGGCGCGTAGCGCAAAAGGGAATTTTTGCGGGGGCCCCCAGACTGGCCGGAAATGAATATCCGCGTCAGGCTGGATGTCCCAAGTTTTCAAAATTTTTCTGGGCAGTTTGTGATCACAATTCTGTAACCGGGAACTCGGGCCTTACCGCTGCCCCGACTTAAACTTCTCGGCTAGAATAACCAACCATTTGTGCTCAATATAGGAAAACAGGCTCTCACCCAAAAATTTGGGACATTTAGCTAGCTTTAGCTATACTGTCCCAACCATGATATTACGTCGGACCGGAAGAGCAGGGAACTTCGCGTAGCAGGATCTGGAAAAAACATTGCGTTGAAATCCATTTGCAGTATGATAGCCTAGGCTAGCAGTTCAACACGAGTGTCGGGGGGGGAAGGACGGAACGGAGGCTAAAGATTTAGTAATCAAAAAGAGGTTGATTGTAGTTCTCAAGGTTAATGAGATGCTGTTGTATATTTCACCTCATATATATACTAATATGTATAGTTAGGGGGCCCAATGGAGGGCGGAAATTTCACATAGAGTGTGCGGAGATGACGGGAAAAAGCAGGGACAAAATCCACTACTAGTTACGCGCGAAACACAAAACTTTGTTCACTTCTTAGTGTATTCAGGCGCATTTTTTTTTTTTTTTTGTCACCTTGCGGCATGATTCCATCGAAAATTTCAGGCAATATTTGGAATAGCCTTTGCCCTCTTGAATTGGATCATTCTTTGACAATGCAATTTTTGTGGCGTTCCCTGGCCGCATTTCGAGCCCACGTATTGCCTCATAGTGATAGTAATGTGACGTGCACCCAACTTTCAACGAGTGGTCGCACCATGGATAAAATTTAAAAAGATCAAGAGGAGAATCCTTCGTTTCATTGATAATTAAAAACAACCCGGAGAAAATTTCAGGCATTTTTTTTGTTTAAGGAAATCATCACAAGGCAACATCATAGTTGACACTACCGGTACTCAAGATACCCGCGCGCGAAGCGGCGCCCAAAAATCGGATATGAAGCAGCATTATTCACTCAACTTTGATAAGTTAGGTCTTATGCATTTGTTTCAACACGGTTGCTATGGTATGTCGGAGGATCAGTGTCAGCGAAATGTAGTCGAGCTCCACTCATGGGGGGGGGGGGGACAAAATGCATTGCGCACCCTCAACCAAAATATTGGGGGGGGGGGGGAACGCCGTCCCCCAGTCCCCCCCCACCCCCATGATCGCCGCCCTTGAAATTCTTTCCCCCCTTCTATTTGAGGTAAACATATCCAAGCACAACTGCTATCACCAAATTTCATTTCCATCCAGTTCTTTTCTACACTTTATTGAACCACATTTTGTCCTTTTGGCAGCTAGCTTCATTTTCATCAACGGCTGCCAGTACGCAGGGTTCCTACGCTACACGGAAAAGGCAATTAATACGCAGGTTCAATACTATGTGCTTATCCAGGTAGAGCGTATCAATAAGGACCACATCAGTAGGGGTTAGCCAATTTGAAAAAACAAAAAAGGGCGAATTCCTGAGATTGGCGTGCCTAAATTTTTTTGCATATTATGGCTATTTTGGATATGATGAATAAAAAATGAGGGTTCCATTTCGTTCGAAAGGTTATGGGCGGCTATTGGCATACAAAATGACCGACGTCATTTCAGGGGGAACATTATCATAACCTTCTCAACAGTACCTACGAAGTATGGTGTTAATGGCTAACACCCGGTTGTTAGTACAACGGATCCAATAGTACCACTAGCATCAACAAAACTCAAGGCAGCAATCTGGATTTCGAAAAATGGCCGTTTTTTTCGTCGGAAATGAGCGGGAACACTGATTCCACACGCTACGAGCAAGCTTTCGCAGCAAATGCACACATTGGACCTAGGTGCTCGGTCTTCGTATGGTAAAAAATAGTAAGTAGTCGTAAAGAGGAGAGAGGACTGTCAGAGAAATCCGCACTCCGCGGAAATCAAACCGCGTACAGTGACGCGATCAGGCTGCTACACTTCATGTCATTCTGTAGTGGAGTGTGATGAGGAGAATCGTTCTGTTCCTTGTTAGGGTTGGGAATTACCGATAGGGATTAGATCGCACCGACGCTGTTATAGGGGGGTAACGAGTACACGATCTGGGCGATCTGGCCAGTATGTTACTAATCCAACAAACTATCACTGAGGTCCTGATCCAAACCAATTGTAGTTGTTCATAAAAAAAGGTCCAAACGAATCTGGGTAGTCGAAGAGGAGGTGGAGGTTGGGCACCTCCCCAGGAGTTGCAAATGAGACATGCGCTTGAGATTCACCTCGGGAACCGCAGCAGAAAGTATATTCATAGTACCGCAACTGGTTATTGACTCTTGTGTTTATAATAGTATTTGACCCTGTTCACAAGGGCGTAGGTCCTTGCTTTCATCCAGCCCATACTCTGGCTCGCGCAGTGGAAATTTGTGACGTGTTGCATTTTCATACTTGAGAGCGAGTAGATGGGTGAGCTTGGTTGGGTATCGGTTCTGCGGGAGTGCAAACCGAGTATGCCACGAGGCAGCCCCCTGTCAATTTTGTGGGGAATATGAAGCCCCAGCCCCCGCATTCCATCGGGTGTCTCTCCCAGGCGCGAAGGCATGTACGGCCAATGAGGTAACCGAGATCCATTCTGTTCAACTTCTTGGTTTTTAATGCAAATCTACTCGTAAGAACAACCTGCATGAGTTCTGTCATTTTGTGAACATGGAGCCCCAGCCACCGCCATCAAAGGTTGTCTTCCTAGTCGCGGCCCGTGGCGTAGAAAGGGGGGGGCAGGGGGGCACCTCTCCCCCCGGGGAAACCCTTGTGCCCCCCCACCCCGTGTGCCCCAATGAGATTTGTGATTTTTCGAAAAATATTCTGTAGTCAGTTTCGCTACCAGTTTGAAATAGATCTGGCAAAACACAACAAAAAATATCACAGGAAGCAGTTAAGTAATCGATGCCAAAATCACCTCGAATGCAAGAACAGTTGAAAAAAAACTATCCACCACTAAACAAAATCCACCAATAGTACACGCCCCCGCTTCGCGCGTGTTATAGTGGGGGATTTTGTCCCGCCGCTCTCACGTATTAGCCACTCTATAGAACTGTTCTGCCTCGTGGCCCCTAACTCATACCTATCTGTGAGGTGAAATACTGAAATATACAACAACATCTCATGACTTTGAAAACTACAATCAACCTCTTTTGATGAACTAAACCCTTTAGCCTCCGGTCGTTTCCTCCTCCCTCGACCACGCGCGTTGGGAACGGCAGTAGCTAAGGCTATCAGACTGCTTTTTTGTGCTTCGAGTTTCAACGCATGTTTCCTCCAAGTAATGCTACTGACGTCATATCATAGTGGGGGCAGTAGAGCTGAAGATAGCTTAAATGTCCCAAATTTTATGGTGTGAGGGGTCCTGTTTTTATAGATGTGCCGGGAAAACCCAGGAAAAAAATTGCTCCGCCGCGCACTGGTGGACAGGTTGTGTGAGCACAAATATTGACATACTGGCAAAAAGTCGGGGCAGCGATAAGACCGATGTCTGACAAAATGCTAAAATCTTCACCGATACAGGATTTGTGATCACACACAAAATGACCAGATTTGAAGCTTGGTACATGCAGCAAAAAACGCCCGGGAAAGTTCATTTCCGGCCATTCTGGGGGGCTTACGCAACCAAACAGTTCTTGTGCGCTCCGCGACAACCTGTGGTGGCGCTCCGCTAAATAAGTAATCTTGTGCCCCCCCAGAAAATGATTGGCCCCCCATGGGCCCCCCCCCCCCAGTCTGGTGCGCACTGCTAGGCGCGACGGCATTTGCCCGTCCAATGAGGTGGGTACCGATGATTCCAGTCTGGTTTCAAAATGCTTGGTTTTGAATGCAAATCTACCTCGTAGAACAACGATGAGATTATGTCAAGTGGAGAACATGAAGCCCCAGCCACCGCATTCCACCGGTTGTCTCTCCTAGGCGCGGAAAAGCATTCGCGTCGAGGAGGTACGAGGATCCATCGGTTCAAACTTCTTGGTTTTTGAAGGCAATCTATCTCGTAGGAACAACATGATGAGATTCTGTCAATGGGGGAACATGGAAGCCCCAGCCCACCGAATCCATCGGTGTCGCATCCGGCGCGAAGGCATGTACCGTAATGAGTACGATGATCCATTTGGTAAAACTTCTTGTTTGATGCAATCTACACCTAGAACATAATAGGGAGATTCTGGTTGTGGAACTGCAAATCAAAACAAGGTGCATCGGGGATGGTCAGATAAAACTAATGTTTCCGGTCGGAACTCCGGTTCGGTGACTAGAAGTTGAGCTATTATCAGTGCGACACTCGTGGACGTCCGAGAAAGTTGACGCCACTGGTGTGATTTGACTTGTGAGTCAGAATTATTTGGCGAAACAGAAGTAAATGGTTGAAGTATTCTTCAATCCACAGGCCTAAGTGTGGAGGAGGAGTGGAGATATGTCATGAAATGCTCTTCACTTTTTGATAATTTTAAAAATGTATTCCTGCAAATGCCGATTCAAACTGTACCCCTAAATCCCAGGTGAGAATCATTGTAAATAAGTGCTTAAACAATCACTGAATTACTTTAGCTTTGTTACACTAGCTTCAGTGGATAGGATATATGTGAACAGTGTAGGTGGCTAGAGTAAGTTCCATGCGGTAATAGCTAGACTATACACCTATAAAATTGGAACGTAGGTGATTGCACTTTCGCCGTTCATACCACATATCGTTAACAGTATAGCATAGGTTGACAAGTAAATCTTGGCCTAAGAATCAGTAATTATCCTGTTCTGTGATCTACTACACGTCATAACATTATTATGACCTTCCCCGTAATCAAATATCAGTGTGATGCACTTCGCCGTTAACAGTGAGGGGAATAAGGATAATTATTGACCTGATGGTTCCACTTGTTGGTTTCAGTGCATGTGGTGCCAAAAGCAGACGCAACTATCGATTTCACACTATGCATAATTAATAAGCTTAGCCAGTTAAACCTTCGATTCAACAACCTTTTGTTGTTGGGGCACTCTTCCCTATGGTGGGGCACGGAAGTATTCCATTCACTATTTGCTTAGGCCTATATGCGGAACATCACACACATCGATTGTACATAACGTCTCTGGTTAGCTGAACATGATTCGACCAGGGATAGACGAGAAATGGAATTACATCATCCAATGAGTAAGTGTAAATGTCCCTCCCAGTTCATCCAGTGGATTGATATTTATTAAAATATATCAAATTCAGCGGACGTTGCGTCCGATACCGCCGGACCTCAACAGGGGGAGGCTAGTTGACTGGTTACGTGATGTATGTATGCAGTCGACTCGAAAGCTCCTCAATTCGAAAGTGAAACTATAACATTATTCAAGCGTAAGTGATTAGAACATCTGGTACCAGGCAAATAATGTTCTGTGTCATTTTAACTGCTACCTCGTTCTGGTGAAGGTAGTAGGGGGCGGGGTGGGGGTTTTGTTTCTTTGTTTTCCACATTGTTGGGTTTCGTTTCATCATTAACGAGAGGGGTCTTTCTTTTCACAAGCTTTCAGTAGCCTTCTGGTAGTACTCCCGAGCCATTCTTTCTACCATTCTCACCGTCATGTTAACATAATTGGTTTTTGTGCTTTCTATTGGTCAAATACAATTCGGAATCACATCAAATCATCAGTCCATCAAATGTCTCGTCCCAGATGTGTAGAAGGTTGGAGCGTGGTCTCCGCCGATGCTACTGCTCCTCTCGATCAAGTGTCACAACCTTCTCCTTCGTTTTGACGTGACCAGCGTTCATGATGTGGGGAGACACTGCCAAATTCAGGCCTCGTTAGAACAGTGGGCCACCTGCGTTCATTCAACGTTGGCGTCAGAACAGCCCTCAACCATCTACATTTCAGTCTCGTCGAAGCGTATCGAATACCACCTGAACATAACCCACGAATACCCGCCGTGTGAAGCTAGTCAACGTCAAGGACAAACAGCCGAAAGACAAGGTCTCACTTTGTGCATAGTATTTGCTGCTGATTGCTATTCGGATGCTTACGTTTGAGAAACAAATTGAGAAAAAAAGCCCTTGATCATGATATCAAACTTTGCTGTAGCATCAATCACCTTTGAGGTAGGAATGTTGGGTGCGGATTGGATAATAAGACCCCAATTGTTTGTTTTTTGTACCAGAATAACTCCATTTAAGGCCAGAGGAGGCCCAACGAGCACTACGATGCTTGTGGGGAACAAACTCAGGAGATTTCAAGCACTGCATGCACTCAACTTCTCAGTAGGCATTTAGGTTGCAAATATAATAACCTCCATTGCATGGGCGTCAATCCTGGGGGACGGGGGACACATCCCCCGCACATCTCGATGGGTGGGGGACACAATATCAAATGCCCCCCCACGTTTTGGCGTATGAGGGACATGAGCTCGCATGACATTGCCATCTGGTTTGTGATATCTCCATTTAGGCGTGAGAATTAAAGCATTTAGGTAATAGCAAGATGATGGGGGCAATTAAAGGGAAATTCCAGCCAACTATTACTCTTCTTATGTTGATGAAGAGAATAAAAAATCATTCCAAATCTCCCTTTTGTTCGCAGGTTCATAGCATGTTCGGTTGGGAAGATATGGCTTCCTCAAATTTCATATAATTTGCTGATTTTTCGTTCGGCAAACTGTCAACCTTTATGTGACGTCATATCTACCAATCATAAGGGGAAAGACATATTTATTAACATTTTCTCTCAAATTGGTAGATATGACGTCATCAAAAAGTTGCCAATTTGCAAAATTGCAAATTAGCAGTGATTATTTGTTAATCTTTGAAAATTCATAACTTTATAACGGAACATGGCGATGAACATGAAACAAATTTGATTGGCATGATTTTTAATAATGCACCATATTGACCTTTAAATAGTTTCTGGCTGAATTTCCCTTTCAGTCCTGGAACCCCATTTTTTGTTTTAATCGAATGCTCGAGTTTGAGTTTAGTGCAAAAATTTTCGTGCGCTCCGCGCGCATTTGCTTGGGTGTGCAGTTAGGTTTCGGCTTTTTTGAATTTTTACAATTTTTTTCTGCCCCAATGGCTTATTCTCGTTTGTAAACTTCTGAATTCAATCCTCCATTGATTTTCGTATTTAGAAATAGGCCTAGGCCATCGCAGATCAACTACTTACAAGGCCCTGATTCACGCTTACAACATTCTACAGTAGCTGAAATTGCATAGGACTCGCCACATTAGCCGGCCCATTGACTCAGACCTACACGCTAAATTGCCTTCCTTCGATGAGCTGCTGAGCCCAGGCGAAGTTCACTTCCCATTCACAACTGTACCTGACTGCTTAGAATTTCGCTATGGTCGTCGCCTATTTTTTTTTTTTTGCGCGCGCGCTTCGCGCGTGGTTGTGGTTTTCTTCGATTCATTGCCAAGTATGGAGAGTTTGTCACACGTTCCCTGAAGAATATATGTATTCCTCGGCACGTTAACAAACTGAATTCAATAACTGACTCATCAAAACAACATAGATTTTAGATAGTTGGCATTATCTTCGAACGTTTACCTTTAGTTTATAGCCCTCCTCCCATGGAAATGAGTAGTCGAGACCGGAAGCCCGAGACTCATCCCTCACATATGATCTCTCATTGTAGGTATGGCGGTCTCGGTCTCGAAAGTCGGGACCGAGACCAGTTATCAAGAATAATTCCTGACCGAGACCGGTCTCGACACTATGACAATGATCCCTGCCAACTCCATCTGAACAGCTTTTTACTCACGTTTCCAACTTGAGTGACTAAATAACATTAAAACGACAACTTCGAATTGGAGAAATAGCGCTATACCCCATCATAACAATTTGCAATGCCGAATCATTAGGTTGCGTCATTCTATCTAGAAAAGGGGCCCGTCCGGGCAACTGCATAACCTACATATTAGTGTGTTTATATTCATCGTTCATGTTCTTTGTATGTACCGCTCAAAAGTTTGGCCAAACAAAGTCCGAAATTTCTAAAAGAATATAGTTTTCCTTCATTTACACCCAATTACGTACCGTCCCGTGTTCTTTGCCCTGAAACTTCCACTTCATCACATGCCTGTGTCACACAGGGCGCAGGAATCGGGGTGCTGGCCCCCCGTGATAACTGTGGGGCGGAGGTAGACACTCAACCCCCCCCCCCCCCTCCACTCCTCCAGTGTGAAAACCCCCTTTTGTAATGTTGCACAAATTTCGCAATAATAATACTTTTTTTCGTCATTAACACATGTATTTAAAACGACCGCCGGGATTGGCTGCCGGTATTTTAGAACATCATAGTGGTCTATTGTTTTATGCTTAGGATTAGGGTAGGAATTAGATTCACGTACTACCAAGACTGCCGTTACACAATTTTTCCGGTGACCACCTCATATTCGGGCAATTTTGTCGCCACCTAAATAGGAATGATCCGTATGCCTATGTTGGCGGTCCGCTGTTAGGTAAGAATTCCACACCAGTTCCAAAGAAGGATCCTACTTACGCCATGAGCTTCAGTACAAGTTTGCAGAAAACAATCAAGAGATCTGAGTAGCAAGTCGCATCTCGTTAAATACTGAATTATTTCTGGTACAAAGTGAGTGTTAGGAGTGTCATAATTCATCAGACTGCATCTCTAAGGCCACCTGAATGCACACCTTTTTCCAACTTGGGAGGAGGGGGGTGGGGGAATTCGCGGTCCCTCAGAAAGTGAGATTAGACTTAACTTAACTTACGGCCCTACTGCCCCTCAGATTCGATTTGCAGAGAAAGGCACACGATTCAGAGCACATAGTCGAATCTATACGACATGTGGAAATGGTAAATTATTTCTGGAGTGGAATGAAGTGATTGTTTACTGGAGTGCATCTATATTTTCAACCAACTTGACGATCTATTGCCACCGTCAAATGCAAACATTTTGCAAGGGGGAGGAGGAAACCCCTCCCCTTAGCCCCTCACCAAGATCCGTCATCAAACTTCAGCCCCCCACTCAAAATCACGTTCCTACGCTACTAGGTTCTACTTTCCTTTTTCCTCCGCAAACAACTTCCTTCTGATCTTCATCAAATCCGCCTGCCATATCGGCGGAAAGCGTCATTAGTCGGAAGTAACATTAAAACCCTTTGGCCGATTTGAAGTCCATTCTGTTGACGGCGCGGACGCCCATGATTGTATGAAGACTTTAGAAATCGTGGACGATGTGCTTGGACCCCAAAGGTTTCTTGTCTAGTTGTGTGGCAGGACACAGGACTTTACATCTTCGCCCTACTGGTACACGTATTCCTAGCTAATGATGTCTACCATGTAACAAAACCTTGGAGTATCTTATCCAAGAAGGGTAAATATTTAGACTGAGATCGGGTCAAAGTTCCTGTCCGATATATAGTCGACAGTACAGTTAAGGTGGCGTGGGAAACACGGTTAGGGTAAAACCATAATCACAGGCATCCCAGCAGTGGCATTATTTCAAGCGACGTCGATTCGAGAACTTCGCGTAGTGCAGTGAACATTATTCGGGCGAAAATGGAGAGAAATACGAGAGGGTGAAGCGAAACTGAAATGTTCACCCTACAGGCTAATGAACTTCAATGAAATTTAGGCAACGTTTTTTTAGTTTGGGTAATTTTAATTTTTCAATCTGATATGACCCATTTCATTCAAAATTCCCTCAATGATCTGTTCCAAGGTACCCAAATGTAAACTTGCAGTGGGTTCATGGTATTATTTGTTTGTAGTCACTTGCTGACATTTTCTTTCAAAAACCATATAAGAGGTCGTAGATGCTTGGCAACTCCTCAATTTTCCTTTCACCAAAATTGCACCTTTAAATGTTTTTGCACTTAGGCACGGCATTGCCATTCCGGCGATCTGGGAGGTATAACCAAGCCAACTTTCCACGGGTAGCGCTCCGCTTAGTAGTGTATCTTAGTCACCCTCGTCCCCCCCCCCCCTCCATCCCACGTTTCGAAATGGGATTGACGCCCATGCCTCATAATATTCTGGTGAAAACCCCCCCCTCTATACCTTTGTGAGTAACACACTAAGAAATCGCGAGCATCCCCAGTCAACTGCAAATTAGGCCATGTAGGTTGTATACATAAAGTCAAGAGTAAGAGAGTTCAAGAGAATAAACATTCGGAACAGCTTGCTGGGACAGTCCTGGAGAATACGGACATTTATCACATTTAAATAGTGCATTACGGTAGGTCAAATATCTGAGAAAGAAGAACCCCATTGTCAGAAACCAAGTAGGCTCATTCAGGAAATTTGGCCGTATTGCTCGTAGTTGATTACCAGCGATAACTTGCCTTCTCTCTTCGACTGTGCTCAATTATATCGTCGGCAGGGGTGTAACATTTTCGCACCTCCTGCCCGGTGGAGGAAATCCATCCACTGATGACACACCACCCAAGAACATCTTGTTCTTCCATCTTGTCCTGGTGAACAGCAAAGACTGATATACTCACTGGGAGTCAGAAGGGGGTGATTTGTACAAACGCTTCATCTGATGACCTCCTCCTAAGATGGCCAGGAACCGTATGAATAAAATGACAAAACCCAATTGAAAACATTCAGGCCCATGGATGCCCACAAAAACACTACTGCAGATTCTCCGGCAAAGTGATTAAGTTACCAGAGGAGAGAGATCTCTGTCCAGATCTCCCATCATACAGAACAGCAGACCAGAACATAACCTAAGACAAACAGTTGACCTACACTTTCTGTTGGTCCCACGCTCTCTGTTTATACTTGCTACCCTACTGAGTACCGACACAACAAGTCTGAAATAATAGCGGAGGCTGAAACCCGATGAGTATAAACCGATGAGAATGCTCCAACTCCTACCACTAAGACAGGCAGCCATCATTGACGCCATGGCTGAAGTGAAAGCTCTCACAATTAAACCAGAATTAAGGTGTTCGCTGACTTGGACCGATGCTTTTGTTTTTTTTTTTCCAGGAGAAGATTTAGTGATAGTATCCTATCACTACTTCGTCGGAGCTCACTGCAAGTGCAAAACAAGACGAAATAGGAACACGAAATGCATGACCAACAGCTTCCCGGAAGAAAACGATCTGTGTGGCCTACACGTCCTCTACGCAAATGCTCTACTGTGAGCCCTGTTGTGATTACGCTAGAGGTGAAGCTAGCGACGTACGATGGAGAAATATGGGTACCCAGAATGGTAAAACGTGAGGTAGTAGGGATATGCATTACGTTTCAGCTTGGTGATGATGAGATGTTGTTGGGTCTGTTGTAACTTGTGGAGAGCTGTGATAGAATGACCCCCAATCATTCCATTCCATTGCCAGAACAAACATGAATGTAATGTACATATATCGTATAAATGATATGAAGTAACTGGAAAATGCAAGGGAAACCGGTGAAAAAAAATGTATTAAAACGCTGGGCCAGGTTGCATGACCATAATATAATTTACAAACACAACACAACAACACCCAAAAACCCAAACAACAACACACCCAACCCCCCCCCCCCCCGTTTAGCAACTACTAAAACATAAGTTCAACTACGTGAGTTACGCCAAATGCTGGCTGATAGGATCAGATTTTTCAGTTGTAAAATATGGAAATATCGTTATTCTGGTATTCAACTGTCCGGTAGCGATTGATACCATTGGCGGTTCTGTTTGCAATAAAATCGGTACGTACGCGGTGGAATGCGCCGCTGTAATGTTTTTCAACAGTATTCCGTAATAGCTAACACTTCTATCTCTGATCCCAGGGAAGCCTGATTAGTCCTATAAAGTACTAAGAATCGAACACCTGTGTCATGGTAAGCCCAACTGAAGAACCGTCCCCATAGCGTTTTTACAATTTTAAATTCAGATGGCCTGCATCTTCATTGGGTGATGGTGATATTGGCCATCATATCTCACGGTACCGACAGCATTATGTATAGTCCCTGATACCAGTATGTAGGTGCTATGACGAGAGAGTTATGATCATATTCCTATAAGATATTGGCGACAATTTTGAATCCAAAATGGCCGCCCTAACCATGTCGGAAAAATGGACCCCTCAATTTTTGGGTCCAGCCTGTCCGAATGCTGGAAATTGCAATAATAAAGGAATTCCCCCTAACAGCCACGTTCGAGAAGAAAAGAGATCCCACAATATCCTGTGCTGTATGATTTGGCTTACTTGTGAACTGATCTGCCGAGGGAGACGCAGTGTCACCATGGTCGCGGTTCCGCGGTTCGGGTGCTAAATAGGGGCTCATCTGGCATTTTCGATCGTTTTCCCGAACCACATTTTTCGATTCGGAGTTGTTTTTCACTTGCGATAGAGTGGCAATTTTGGGCGACTCCAGAGTTGGTACAATTTAGTTTGGTCCTATTTCATTTAACAAGATACAAAACAAGATAAAAAAGAAATCAGCTACTAAATTTTCTGGAGTATCTAGGCCTATTGACATCGATAGATTCAATGCCTGTCTAATGCTGTTTTGGAGAGTGGAATGAAGTAACATCGTGATATCTTGTCCAATACGTGTGTCCTCCTCGGTTATTTGATTCCTGGCTCCTTTTGCGCTCTTGCGTTCGGTTTCCTAGTTGGTCGCTCTTCATCTTTCTACATTGGCCTCATAATGCTATTCCACATTTGCTAATATCTTTAGTTCTCCCTCACCCTGAGTAGACGCACAGAGGAGCAAACAGATCGCCACTTTTCATTTAAACCCTAAACTCCCATTTTTAGAAATAACGAAATAACAGGGTGGCACTGTTTTTCTTACCAGTGACCATTCGTTCATAAGATTTCCGTCATTCATTGACTACATTGCGAAACTACTCGAAGGTAACGGTCCGCGAATCGGGTACACTAGGGAACCTATTTGTAGAGGGCTGACGGGCAGAAGAATCCATGGTTGTCACTCCGGAACAAAAAAAATGGTGTTGTAGTGTGAGGCCTGTGTATGCGAGTCGAACACACAGTTAACATGTAGATTGAACTGCGTATTCTAGAGTGCACGGTTCAATTATTCCTTTCCCTGTGGCAAAATAGTTTCTGGATCTGCAGTCAGACCATTCAGACAGGCGTGTATTGTGCGCAACGTGCCATAAGTCTAGAAATTGTCATACGTCAATATGAATTGTCATATGTCCGCTTTCGCGCTCTGATTGACGAAACTGTCTATTCGCAGGAACTGTCATTTAGTCAATACATTGGTCATTGCAAGTTTTCAAACTCCCATTCGCTGGCCGCTGGGTCACTCAAAGTTTTCCGTTCCGACGCTTTTATGAACAAAGAGTCATATTTATAGATAAAATCGTTTATTTCACAATTTAAATGTCATTTACCCTGAGAACTTGTCAGATGCCAATATCTCGCGCTGGTGATTGGTCGAAACTGTCAATCAGAGCGCGAGGAACTGGCATACGCTGATTTCCCAGGTAACTGACATTTAAATTGTCTATGATCATTTCTGGACTTATGGCTCGGTGGGCGCACCATAGTCGGTGCGTGTTGTGGGGTGTTCGTGTGTGCGTGCGTGAGTGTGAGAGTTGTGTGTGAGTTATTTGTGGGGGGGGGGGGGGAGTGGGGAACTGCTTGTTACTACTGCTTACTAACGAGATCTATAGCGAATATACGCACCAACCGAACTCAGATTAGGTATGTGGGCTCGCACATATGAAAAGGATGAACACCATTGTTCAGACGTGAGGTCAGGTCCTTTACGTGTCATGAAAAGAATTACCAACAATAGCTCCACGAACCAAGAGCATGTTCAGTCCATATTATAGATAATGTGGGTTGCCTATATGTAGAATGTAAATCCCATTATTTCTGCTCGCGAGATGGTAAACCTGAAGAGAAATTGTCAACACTATATACAACCTAGGATGTATCAGGATGTATCACGTTAAATTTATGCAGTTTGTACATAAATAGAAGATACAGAGCTGCGTTTAATTGTTTAGTGTCATCCCACCATGAGCAGGTGCTCAGTCCGTTGATCGTCTAACTCCACCGCAGAAGACATGGTCTCGAGCAGCTGATGATCGCCCCGCCCGGTGCCTTTACTATGAACCCGCCGGCAGAATATTCTCATCGACAACACTTCGCGGTAGCACCATGCTGTTCTTTCTGCAGAAAGCTTGGCTGTAGCGTACACGTCCTCTGAGATCTGGATTGAAAACGTTCAAATGCGTTCTGACCTTTCTATTCATCAGCAGCAGGGAAGGAGTCTACCCAGCTGCGGAGCGATAGTGGAACATCAGACAGGCGAGTTTGGTTTCAGGAGTCCCCTCCGTGCGGTCATCTCACGCACTCTCACAGCACTAGCCAACAGCCCGTTATTTGATGCCCGATGGCATGTATAGCGGTTGAAACATACTTGACCATTCTTCTCAAGAATGGTCATTGACATTCTTCTTAGAAAAATCTTGCGAGAATGCGGTTTTTGCCCATTGTCTTTGACATCCAGTTCTAACGATCCATGAGTAGCGAAAACTCGATCTCACCTTATACATCGTAGCTCGTGATGTCGGTGTGTTCATGGGTACAGCCTTTTCCACTTCGGTTGATCAACGGCGTTCATATTATCTTGCCAAGAAAAGGTCCAGTGAAGTCGATTCCTATTATACTTGTCCACAGTCAAAGATTAAGGGGTGCAGCTGCAGGCAGATTTT
The DNA here is from genome assembly GCA_026419785.1 of Sclerodactyla briareus. Taxonomy (NCBI): domain Eukaryota; kingdom Metazoa; phylum Echinodermata; class Holothuroidea; order Dendrochirotida; family Sclerodactylidae; genus Sclerodactyla; species Sclerodactyla briareus. Next base: position 17,512 of record JAODTK010005819.1, on the reverse strand, counting down.
GGTGGAGTTGATTCTGCTAGTACACGCCCCTTAAACGATCTATAGATGCCGGGCCACTCGTCACAGCTCCCATTTGCTCTATCCTTGTTATGCCTGGGTGTCCCTCAACAGCCTCCGTACTTCGTGGCGCCACCACCACCCCGGACCACCCACACGACAATTTCATTCTGACAACTCAGCCCTACAATACGCTCGAAATAACGTCATCACCAATCATTATTATTTCTCAACCTATCCGAATGAGAGATTGAACCTAGGATAGCAGAGGATCTCGTCTTGTCCACTTTGCAAATTATCTGCACTGGCCGGTGTATTTGCAAAGAACTTTATAGCACAATACAACCTCCCATCTGCCCATAGAGTAGCCACTGCTTCTCGGGTGCTCGGGTAATCTACCATAATAGAGCGTCACTATTTTGATTCGTCGAGCCTGATTTATACTTTAGCTCATAATCCGAAGCTGTGCCGATCCGACAATACGTGCTGAAGCCATCAAAGGAATAATTTTACCTTCCACTACAAAACCTTGTAGTGAGTTGTGATCAGTAAAGAAGCATACACTTCTATCATACACATATTGTGAATGAAGTATCTTCAAAATTGACCCCTTTGCCCATTTGTGAGTAGGCTTATGCTAGTCTTTGTTAAGACAGTATTGTTTCAGCCTTTCCTGAACCTAGATTGTCCTTTTTTGTCCATAGTAAAAAATATGCAGACTGCTGAATTAATCGTCTCGTCCAAGTTTCCAAGCGTGGGTGCGGTCAGTGAGAAGGGCCATATATTGTGGTGGCGCACTGCATAAATCGCGTGGGTGTCAGATATGAGGCAGCAGGTATCGGATATCACTCTTAACATAAGTCCAGCTCTTACTGCTGCTCTGCCTAGACAGTTTAGACCTGCTGAGGGCGATTGCGCCGACCGGCCGCTCTCCGTGTGAGTCTCCCCGAAACCGCAAACAATTCGGTCACGCAGCATTCCCTTATCTATATAGGTTCGTTCCATAATCGCAGAATTCCGCAATCCGTTGCAAGCCGTCTGTGACAAATTAGGACATTGATGCTTGCGGCTATTAAATTTGAAACGTTGCACTATCGGACTCGATTTGGGTCAGTTGTGTTCGCCCAGCCAGTGACCAGTTCTCAAAATCTTTTTCCCTGGTTCTCGCCGGTGACAACAAAGTGTCCCCATTAACCTGAGGTTTGCAGAAGAAGTAAAGAGGCTAATACATTAGCTAGGGAAAAACTGAATGCGTCAGGTCCAAACCCGAGTTCATACGACTGTCGTACGGAGTTACAGTCCTCTGAAGTTGTGCGTGTGTATTGCGCAAGAATCGAAAAAAGCATACCATCATGCAAGAATAAAAATGATTCATACTTGAACGACGGCATACGAACATTCGTTGTTTTCTATGCAATTCACATCATTTCATTCGAGAGGCATTTAGTCCATGGGAGAGGATTGCTAGCAGTAGCGTGGGTTGGTAGCGGTTTTGATGGTTACTTGTGAGAGAAAGACGGAACTTCTGCTAAATGTTGACTATGGCAACAAAATTGAAAAACAATGAAATACATGACATAACTTCCCAGGGTTGTCCAAGTGTGACGTCATGCGTTATATGCGCAAACGGGGATTCTCCCTAATCATCTGGCATAATGGACCAAACTTTGAGGCTAATAACTCACCAAGGAACCGGATTGAAAGGGTTTTGACCTATAGTAACAGTTTGTCATTGTCCACGATATAAACTTCCGTTATCCAAGCCTGCAGTTGTCCTTTAATACATTCCTTCCACGCTCCCCTCAAATGTTCCAATGGGGTGCCATTTCCTCTCTAAAAATGCAAGATGGAATTGTTCTCTCTTTGGAAGACTGAAGTAGGAAAATTCACTGGGAAAGGCTGGAATAATTCATTCAAAGGGACATTCAGTCTTAATTTCAGTTGATTTGTTCCCATAGTTTACGGGGTTCAATGTAGTCCGCTCATGTATGGTTGTTCGATGCTAGCTTTTAATGTCGCGGCGCTATACCAGAACTTTGAAGATTCCTACACAATTAACATTTCCAGCAATTTATTAATTTTCACATTTATGAATGATGGGTTTTGAAAGACTCGATTAGCAAAGAGCTAATGTAACCCGAGGCCTAAAGTATTAACCAACATTAAAAATATTTGGAAAATTACAGATAAGAATCCGATGAAAAGGGCAATCAACATATCGTTAATAAGTCTATTAGGCCATATAAGATTTAGCGGAGACGGATATAAGGCCGGGAGTTCCTGGTTCCCACCTCTTCCCAGAAAAAGGAGGGAAAAAGATAGATAGAAAGTTAGAGAGATAGAGCGAACCTAACAAGTGTCGACAACTCTTAAGATGCAATTTACGGGATTTTGTTGGTTCAGCAGCTGAAGGCACATTAAGCTAGTTAAGCGAGTCTCTAATCGCTGCCCCACCCCCCTTCTGTAAAACCTTTTATCTGTGAATTCTGTTCATGGAAAGTTTTGCCACTATGGTTCTGATTTAAAAATTGGCTATAGTCGATAATATGAGCACATGGCAATAAAATACAATCTGGGACCATTATAAATACACCAACTTAGCTATTACCTTCGCTTCGAGGGGCTCCCCATTCATGGGCCCCAACAGGGGACATTAGGCAGATCCCCTGTACCCCAGGCCAGAGGTGCAACACCTGTTGCAATACTAGAGGTATGCTCCGCGCAAAGATAGGGGCAAATATGAGGATGGAACTCAAAAAACTGACTGTTTCTTTCTGTGAGTCCCCAACTTCTCTGGTTAAATAGTGATTATGCCATTTTCGTACCTTCAGTTCAGCTATATAGCTCTAACGATTTGGAAATCTGAGTGAGTGTTCTGGGTCATCCTGTCGAGAACAAGCCTAGGTCAACGATCCCGCCTGCATTCACCAACACAGGAGGTCCTGTTTAACAAGCGTTCAGACTCGGCAGTGTACCCCCACATCAGATACGGTGGTCACGACATGAAGGAAGAGAATGTTATATGATACTTGATCAAGATGAGCGGTGGCATCGGCAGGAAATGAGGAGGAGGAAAAGCCATTCTGGAGAGGGTGTACGGAAAACTAAAAGCGTCACCAACAGAGCAGGTGGGGACTATACGCTCCAACTATCCTACCTCTGCGACGAGGGGATTCCCGAGCCGTCCTTCATTCATCACTGACATGTTTTTAAAATGTCTTTTCCTGTCCGAGGTCCGGTGATGTCCGACGCAACGTCAGCAGTTGCGAATACCGTAAGTCTAGATTTTGATAATTATATTGGTACCAAAGATTTAGAAATTTTGTTTCAGGAAAAAGACATATGGGCATAACAAAATATCGAACTGCGTCCTCCGTAGTGCAACGAAGTGGTTTCGCTTCCAGGAGCTCCGCTTTTGGGACCCACAGGGGACTTCATAGGCGGTCCTCTCTACCCGGACTGGAGAAAGAAACGAGAGAAAGAGAAACGAAGCATTCGAGCAACTTGGTAACTGTCCCACAGATGATAAACTGGCAGGCAGCTAACAGGTAGCAGAGATATGACCAGCAGGGCGCGATTCGGGGAGGGGGGGGGGGGGCATTGGGCCACCCCCCCCCCCATATTTCCCCGATTTTCTTTTGGAATTGCCCAATTTCCCATTAAAAACCTGAGTGTCGTATCGGAAGACTTGCGCGCGCTTGTGTTCCCACTGTAGTCATCGTTTCCCGAAGGTAAAAACAAACAGCAGGCAGCCTGGTGCCAAGTGCCGGCCAACTTCACACAGTTTGTGTTTGCAAGTAACAACAAGTGTGTATACAGTGCACAACACGTGACGACAGTAAATGTTAGGCGGGCTTTCGGTAAGATTTCTGTCAATTGGAAACTTTTGTTGGACTGCCTTAGTTTTCATGTTTCATATTGATGTGTTTTCTGTGTTCTGGAGTCTCTAGAGAGCGTAGCGTATTAGCCTGGCCAGACTGGCCTATATTCGTCCCCTAGTATACACACATCGGGGTGGGTGGGGAAGGGACTCAAGGGGGAGGGAAAAGCGGATGAGGAAAAAAGCTGTACTACCACTGAACAATCGTAATAAAATCATCATAAAAACTTCGAGAAATAGAGTGCATAAATGCACCATCAGGGTTTGGGAATGGCCATTTCAGCGATCTGAGGGGTTCACTTTTCCAAAAAAATACCGCATTGCGCTCCGCGCCAACTGATTGTGGCTCTCCGCTTAAATAGTCAACTCAGGTCCCCCCCCCTCCCCGTCAGTAACATCCTGGCTACGCCACTGATGACCATTTTACCATTGTTTGGTTTCAGATGTCTTCCTTTCCCTGGCTGATGCAGCCATCACCTGCCCTTCTCTGACTGTAAATGCCTGTGTGTGCGCCCTTGACCCCTGGGGGTAAGACCCGGATATAAGGACTCTTCGGCGCGATCGCCGTGTCAAAAGGGCCCCACCCCAAAAAACTTCATAATGCTTGTAAGCCGTGCAAAATATCCAAGTGGGTTAGAAGCACCAGTTTGATGAATATACAGGAATACGCAAAATAGAGAATTGAGTAATCAAATAACCTCGGAGTGCTTCGTTCCAGCATCCCACCTGGGTGGTGCCAGGCCAAAAATTGTGTACGCTGCCGCGCCTACTCTGATGCGCGCTGGCTCAAGATGGTTTCAAATCGAGAAAAAAAAAAAATCCCCTCCGTTTTTGGGTACTGATTCACGGGACATGGTAGGTGATCTGCATGAGGAGATTTTGGGAACGACGTCATGGAATTCAAGAATAAATGAATTACCCTCATTAAAAAACAGCACCAAAGACTCTCCCCCCCGAAAATTACCTTTGTTGCTCCATGATAAAGAGTATATCATAGTGCAAGATTCTGCCACATCTCCAGTGAGTGCCTTACCCTTTTCAGAAACGGCGGGAAAACAGACGAGCTATTACGGAAGCACTAGTAAACCCATGGTGATCATCGGGAAAAATCCGAATCGATTGCGTCTGGTTGAAACACCACTAGGCGTACAGTGTGACATCACGAGTGAACTAATAGACTTAATAGTTTGAAGCTCTAATTTAGAGGAGGCTGTCCTATATAGGGAGGCTGTCAACGGACCATGATTTAATCTTCTGACACACATGTCACTATAAACACTACTCTAAAGTGAGGCCGGCTGTCGCGGATAGCACCACGTTCCACGCTGACTCCGTTTTAGTCTTGTTGTTTAAGACATTATTATTTTATTTCTTACTCGTTTTGAGTGATGTGTACCTTATCTGTATCAATAACAATAAAAATCTTTTTTGATTGACAACGCACAACTCTGTGATATAATCGTCTTGCCCAGTTTGTCTGGGGTGTGTACTCTATTTTTTCCGTGATTGGCTCCCTCCAATATGGAAAGCAACTTGTCTTATAAAGAGGCCGCCGCTGGGGGCCCACGGCAATTCTGGACGAATTCCGACGTTGTCACGGTTGTGAACACTGCAGGTTACTGCGGCGCACCTCCTAATAAATTTCTTACCAGCTAAGAAAGACGCACAATGGGCCATTGATTGTTCAACACCGGGGTTCTTAACCACAGACTAACTTCTGGTTTTGTATAGGCTCAGTCCAGCAATGTCCAGAGGGCTTGGATTAACTCAAGTAACACACGGGGGCTGAAGAGTAGCGTTCTAGTCGGGGGGAGCCCAGCCATAGGGATTTTGTACTTATATAGCACACATTCATCACGCGCGTTGCGCTCTCTATCTTTTAGAACATATCGACCATAGAGTTAAGGATAAACTTCCATCCGGAGACTGGTTACCTGGCGAATAAACCGTCAGCCTTGATTTAGGTAATACGGTCGAGGCGCAGCCGAGTTCGTCATTAGCTAAAGTCAGAGTCGAGACTGTTTATTAACCCAGTAAAAAGTCTAGCTGGCTGCTTTAGTTTTATTCCTATTCTACAAACCCGCAAATCAAGGATTACCCCGACGATAGAGATATCTATCTCTCTGAATTATAATCTTTGTATCTCAAAACAGTAAATAGGCAGCTATGGTAACTATTGCGTTAATTCGATCGAAGTGAATTGCTTTGCGCACCATACACAGAAGTATTGGCAGTGCGTCTGTGCGTGACTTTCAAGGAGCGCAATCCCGCATCCCACGCGTGCCGACTGGAGGGTTCTGCGCGTCTGAACATGACTTCACGAATGCAACTAGCGACGCGTCTTTTTTTCGCCCGTTTGTATCCGTTGAGGCAGTTTGCGCCCTTTGAGCGCTCGTCTAACTGTAACCAACAGTTGGTGGCGTCAAGGATTCCCCGACGGGGGGTCCGAGTTCCCCGACGGGGGGGTGGGGGGCACGTTACCCGACGAGGCCACCCTACCCCCTAGTCCAAAAAACCTGCATTTTTGATGTTTCCACTTTTGAACATTTTTTCTTGAAGACAAAAAAAAAAGAACAAATGACCAATACACATTGTGGAGCGCAAATGTTGTACTTCAATAGCTCCCACGTCAAGAATCATAACCCTATTAGTTAATAGTGTCGGTATTCCCCAATAACTGCACAGGAAATACTTGGGCAACTGCGTCGTGAAAAAGCACACACCTCTACACAGAGGCAAAACAGTGAATAGACGGCAGAACGAAGCTTCCCTCCTCAACGAATGGTACCCTTAAAATTTCTTGCAATGGACATTTCGAAGATATCCATAATGCTTTGTGTATCCTTCTATATTTCCACTATTGTAATAGTCTGTAGGAAGATGATTAACGCTGATCTTAAACTGACGAGGACTTGGCATTCCTATCTGAACGATTTTCACTATAGGAAGAGTTTTACTATAGGAAAAAATTTTAAGTTTCAATATAGAAATTTTCCACTATGAAGAAGTTTGGAAATATATACTGTCGGGCAAAAAGCCCTCGTCGGGGGTGTGTACAAATTTAGCGTACCCACTCGGGCATCGTCCGACGAAGAATGGGAAAATTCCCCGACTGGGGGGGGGGTGGAGTGAGGCATGGCCCCCCTCCCGCCCCGCTGGCGACCACCCCTGTGGATCAGGATCTGCGCTGTAAACAAATAAAACCTCAAAGGTTCCGCAACCCTCCTTTCGCGTTCAATAAGTATTGCGTTCACTTATGACCCAGCAAATCGTGCAAGTATGCGATTGTTGTGTTACTCTCTGACCAGCTGCGTGGTATTCCGAAATAACCGACACTGAACAAGTCTAAGATAGGATACTGACTGTTTGTTTGTCATGAATAAGGACGAGTCGCGTGACTGGTTTCGCCAATCAGCATGTAGTAATCCGTAAAAACACGGAGTAGGTTTGTAGAATATAATTACTTCTAAGTGCGCACTCTAGCATTTATATTATACTCTATACTCGCCTCCATGTCCCGCACTACATGTCCCAGCTAATCTATGTACAATTATTGCATGGCCAGCCATTACCGGTCCTGGCAATTTACATTTGCCATGAGATGGCTGCGTCTGCGGAGAACGCGTTGTTAAACTTAAAAAACGCCTATATCCTGTATAAATCCTATGTGTTGTGCCCGTACGCAAACACTTCTAGCTCTTTTAGGAACGCGCACCGCACTGCACCAATCTCCCCATTGCAATCACAACCCCGTTGCCCTAACCAGGCCCGTAGCAGAGGTCCTATTATAGGGGGGTGTGAAATTTTGTCAGGGGTGCTTAGTTTGCAATACATCTAAAGCGTACCCACACAACCTATCGCTTGGCTCGAATATAGCGTAGCACGAAATTTTTACCCCCCTGGATGTCCCACCAATGTCCCTGTAATGGCACTCCCCCTCTGCAGGCCACTTGAAGATTACAATTTTTAGGGTAAAATCCTGTCGCTAAACAATTGTTTGTGGAGAAAATCAACTTTCTGATAAACAGAGAAGGCTTGAACATACTTTATTTCATTGAATATATCGGGTAAGTGATCTTATCAGAATAATCATATACATGCCTCAAGTTCAAGCCGCATAATTTTTGTGCAGTTCCCGTCCTTAGGATAATTATGTTTTAATAAGCGAAATGGAAAACACAGTCTGGTAAATGGGTTGGTACTCTCCCAATATAACACCCAATTAAGGCATCTCCATCAACGTCACGTGTAAAGTGCTCACATAAAAAAAACACCATTGGTACAGCAGTGCAAGACAGCCCCAAAACCTTCCGCCGTGTATGTGGTAATTGTGCTGTATTCTTGTTCTGCAGACCTCAACTGCCAGTCAACTTGATGACTGGCGCCAAAGCTTTCCTACTTTCATCCTCCAATAAGTTCTCCACAATTGTACCCCCCCCCGGGTCATTGGCTTGCAGGATCCCCAACACATGATTAATATAATGATGCACCGATAGTCCCTTGTGTGCAGTGGGCCATCTTGCAGGCCAATCTTTCACGGCCATGTGGCATGCGGATATAACGTTGCTACAGCAAAGGGTTGTTGGATGGGCATTTGGCGGGCATGTATGTAATTTCTGAAACTGTTGCCACCTCATGTGGCTAGGGCCTATATGCTGTGCTGTGACGGAGTCCTTGACGCTTGTTTTCGTAAACCCAGGCCATAGATCATGTTGCAGCACTTACCATGTACCACTAGTTGATGTGTAATAGTAGCTTCTGTGTCCCACTGCCTGAAGTGTAAGCCCGCCGCACACCGGCCCCGACCCACTGAGGCCAACTATTGTTTTTTATTTTAGTTTGGTCCATCGGGTCGGTCCGGGTCGGGTCGGGCGGGTTTGCGGCCGGCTTAGCTCCATCCTGTTGAGCTATGGTGGCCTATGAGGGCCATGATTGTATTGAATGGTTCTAAAAGGACAATATATTTTTGCTGCTACTCTTTAGACAGCGATTAATAAATGTAATACTAATATGAGAGTGTCAAAATTTCGACACTGAACAATTATAGGGGGGGGGTGGGGCAAATATTTCCTAGGGGTGCGGAACAAGAGTAATAATATAACTGCTGAAGTGCGCACTTATTTCAGACGCGCATGAAGCGCCTGGAGGCCTAAGCTATTACAATTTGCATTGGCCGCCATTACCGGGTCCGGGCAAATTGACATTTGCCCGAGCTGGTTGTGTCTGCGTGAGAACGCGTTGGTTAACGCGCTAATATCATGTACAAATCCCGTGTGTTTGCGGCCCCTACGCAGAACACACTTTCTAGGCACACGCACGCACACCAATCTCCCATGAAATACAATTTTTCCGTAGCCTAACGATAGATAACGGCGCGTCTTTACTACAGAAGCGCGTTCAAATATTGCTGCGCGAGCGTATTTGCGCGTTTTTCCTGATGATGCGGAATTCTGTAGCAAACCAACCAGCGCAATTGATGAGGGTTTGAAATACGCGCGCGTATGCTGACCAGTTAACTAAGAAGTTGTAAATATATGTTTGTGTTTGGTGTAGGATCTTTTCTTGACGCGCGCGTGCCGAACAGATCCGCCCCTAGTTCCTAATTATGCTATGGCTACGAATTGGAAAATTGTTTGTGTGTGGTGTAGGCTATTTTTTTTTTCTTGCGCTGCGCGTGCCGAACAGTCCGCACTCCAGTTCCTAATTATGCTCTAGGTCCTCCACTCTAGTTCTCTTCATGCGCTATGTCGTTCCTCCGAGCGCGTTCGCATCGAACAATCACGTAACACGCGCACCTCAGGGCGTGACAAGAGTTGTAATTGCTCAGTCAGAGTCGCGTCGAGTCTGCATAAAGAACAATACGAGACTGTTGTGACAAGTGTTGTAATTGTGCTTCTAGTGACAGCCGAGTTTTGGGGGTCCATGGGCATCGCGCGTTGCATGCGTTCTTGCATTGGTACGTCCAAAGTGACACATAGCACCTAGCATACAGTGGCGTGCATGCAGTCACTGCACACGTCACTAGTTCGGCCCGCAGTTGGAGATGTGTAGTTATAGTTAAGTTGATCGTATTGCATTGAATCCATTGTATGCATGTGTTTAGCTAGTATCGAGTTAACAATATTAACATAACAATGAAAGGTTTGCCATATTTGTAGGCATATCTTCGCGCATAGGCTGAATGATCGATATAAATCTGTCAATAACGACTAAAACTAAGTCGATCAGCTTGAAAGTATGGTCGTGCTTCTTACGAGAAGACAGACCCTTGAATATGATAACAAAATCAGGTCCCGCGAGGAGAGCATTTGCAAGCAGCAGCGGACTCATTACAATTACAGTAATCCTTGTTAACGACGGTGTTAAGAGTGAGATCAGTTCGATTCCCATTTTTTTTTGTTACAAACTGAAGGAATGAACACGAATTAATTTTCTTAACCACTTTGGTTCAAGAAAGAGTGTTGCGGCATGAAGCCTTCGAAACAATTTCCCTGTTTCAAAATGCAATCCATTTTTGCTCCTCAATATCTCAGACTAACGATCGTGTTTCTGATATCGGCCCATCGGAACCAGTTTTGAACCATATACATGTTTTCTATGCTTAGTCTTATGCTTTTGTCTATATATGAGGCAATAAGGGGCGACGGGTCTGTCCGATTCATAATAAGAAGTCGCTCGTATGTAGATTAGGTGCATTTTTGTTAGATGAAAAGATTGGCTGAGGTAATATTCAGAGTCTCGTATTCACCAACTAAGTAATAGTCACGAATGACGGCTCATAAAATTCCGGAGCTGGCATCCGTCAGAACTGTATCTATTGTAGTATAAGCACTCCGTGAGTCCGAACCCATCCAGTAGCGTCACCGGGGAGCAAATGGTGGTTGGGCGGGGGAGGGCAGAGGGGGGGAGAGCACGCGGTCCCGTATGCTATGTGCACGTTAGCGTGTGTTTGTGCGAGTGTGTATGTGTGTGTGTGTATGTGTGTTTGTGTGTGTGTGCGTTGTGTGTGTGTGTGTGTGTTAAGTGTGGGTTGTAGTGTGCGTGCGTGGTGTGGACTGTTGCGTGTGCACCCCTGGCTTGTCAGCACTATAACTCAACCACCACTGGATGGTCAAGCTTGGTAGGCCTATGCCTATGTGAATTCCCAGTAATGAGTGGCCTACACGATTCCTCATTGTTTTGGGGTCCAGGTCAAAGTCAACGAAGTTATAAGTCTGAAAATCTTTTCAACGCATAAATAGAGTGTAGAAGTCTGTTAATTGCTTTTCCCCCGGTTCCGCACCTTTTATGCTCTTAGTTGGACCCAGCCAGTATCCAACAGATGCAGGTACGATTCCTGGTCCGATCAAGCTGAAGTTTGGTAGGCCTCTAATTTGGTCATGGGAAGTGCAAGAACCCTCTTTTTAAGGTATGCTTGCCGAGTCCGAGGATCGACCCTATTCCATGTCCCAGCGAAGGTGCATACCTGGATACTGCAGCGCTATTGTCATCTGCGATTCCCCCACCAAATACAAGGAATACGGCGATGCCCTTTGGCGGTACTTAAGTAGGGGTGGGGGTAATCACCCAGCCGGCAACGCGAAAAGCCGACCCCACGTTTGTCCCTGCTCTAATCCCGTGTGCTGAGGCTCCAGCGAGAGGCAACAGGTAACTTGGTCTTGGTATAACCGCCCGGGAATCGAACCCCGGTCCCTGGTGGAAGGACCTCCTACCAACTGTGCAACCACTAGTTTATCTGAAAAACAAGGAACTGTGTGAAAATCCAAATGCAATTTTGTTTCGTTTGGAGATAACTTGACCTCACCTTGATGGATCAGCTCATACATGGTATGTGAGTCTCCATAATGAGCAGTGAGGTGGAGTACTGCGGATCCCGGTGCCGAATGAATCTGGAATTGAAGACCTACTGTGCCTACAAGTCCCCGGAATGTTTTATGACGGTGCAGCTTCTCGAAAATTGCTGAGCAATTCCTTGATTTATCATCTCCAAAACATTTTTTTGGAGGTCATCACCTAGGTCTTCTAAAGTTCAACACACGATACGAGAAAGTCGGGTGCAATCTTGTCATGCGAGATTTTTTCGGTCGGTTCGGCCTGCCCTTTTTGTCGCAACTTTTCAAATTCTTTTTTCCTTGTCGGGGAAAATGAGTCGGCCACGCAAAAATTGTGCCCGATCTTTGTCGTAACCGGTGTTACTGTAACCGCAATTATGCGAACTTTTTGCCAATGCGAACCTCATACCAACGTAACCTCATAGCAACCAGACGAAGTGAGCTTTTTACTCCAGTAAGATAAAGAAATTGCCTCGAAACTAAATCAGCAAAATTCACTCTGGATAAAAAAGTACGATATTCGTATCTTTTTTCTATGTTCCTATATTGTATAATTTGAGGCTAAAGCGGTCAATAATGTTCTGTTTTCATATGTGGAATCGACCATAAAATGCAGAGGAGAAATGTGTCCGTATAGCGGTGTAGATATTTCGAATAGGCTAGCCTTGCATACATGTACGCACGTAGCCTATATTTTTACACGGTGGAACAGATGCCAAACCGCGCTCGTTCACAAGCCATGATTTTATAAAGGCATTCTGCATATTATCTCCGAAATATAATCGCATCTGGAACAGGCAAAACACCTATTAATTATGCCTTATTCCTGGACTAGCCTATGCATGATATGACACACGCTATCTAGCCTTTTCAATAAAATCAGCCCTGGAAAAACCATTTAAGGGCTTCATGTATGCCGATGGCCCTGTTTAACGTAACAATGGTCATGTATCAGATTATCTTTGGAAATGGCACCTAAACTATACTATACTACTACGACCACCACCATCACTAACCACCACAGGGATTTTTGTTAGGCATCAAAACCCTAGGGTCCCAGACTCTGTGTTGGTTTATATTAATCCAATGTTGAAACTCAAGGGTCCCATACATTTTCAGGAGTCTTGGACTTAAATAGGGTTGCTCGACCTCCACTACCACCACCACTTCTACCACCACCACTCTACTACTACTACTACCACTACTACTATCTACTACTACTACTACTCATCACGACGACCCACCACCACTACTACTACACTACTACTACTACTACTACTACTACTACGACTACTACTACTGACTACTACTACGAACGGCCACCACCACTAAAACCAACCACCACCACTACTACTACTAACTACTACCACACTACCACTACCCCTACTACTACTCACTCACTACTACTACTACTCCTACTACTATTACTACTACTACTACTACTATACGACTTAGCTACTAACTACCACTATTACTGATACTACTACTACTTACGACTACTACCATCACTACACTACTCCATACTACTACTACTACGAACTACTACTACACCCGACTATTACTGATTACTAACTACCACTACTACGCTACTACTACTGCTACTGACACTACTACGGCGATTGGGACGTGTATAGCTACTACTACTGAAAAGCTAAACTACTAAACAGCCGGAAAGGAAGACTAGCATAAAAGGGGGGGGAAGGGGGGGACATAAAAAGAACTACTTCTGTGGTGCAATACGACGTGAAACGTCGCTCGGACTACTAACTACTAAAACTACTGGCTCGTGAACGCACGAACCCTCGCGGCTGCACCACATACATATCTTATGTTTACTATCTATTATGAACAGGTGCATACTACTGTATGATAATACATAAATATAACAAAAATTGGGGCAAGACGACATTTTCAGCGAACGGGTTATTTCAACTACAACAGTCATGCTGATCACCCAAATTCTTTAAGCGGACCGCAAGGAGTGATGCAGCGCCACCAATATTCACAAAGGCCAGTGGTGATAATAGAACACAGTAAACTTCTGTTAAGCGCGTTTTCCATGCAACGAGGGCGGGCGGGGGGGGGGGGGGCGGGCACGCGGACGACACGAGTGACCCGTTTCCATCCCTCGGGCGGGCGGTCTTTTTATTATCGAATTCAGCGCACTCTCGCCTTAGGGTTCATATGCGCTATATAAGAACCGTGTAGACTACTATTATTTTGTTATTTATTATTATTTATTATTATTATTATTATTATTATTATTATTATTATTATTATTATTATTTATCAAACACCGGACTCCTAGGCCTACTATTGTTTAACCCTAAACACCGGTGTTTAGTTTCTAGAACCATTGTTGTAATTGTCAACGATAGCGCATAAAATACCAAGTAATGAATTACTCCCATTAACTTCGCAATTGCCAGGTTTTGGAGATTTAATAAGCCTAAACTTGACCGTCATGGTTTAAACTGCAAATAGTGTGGTTCAAACAGGTATCCCCGTTAAAAATGGGGAGAGATTTTGTATAAGATCTCATTACGAGTGTTGAAACAAGTTGAAGGAGTGCTGCTGTACATGATTTTGCCCCTAACTTGTTCTGTAACTCTGCACTATCGGGCTACAAGCAGTAAGATTGCAGGGAAATCCCCCGGAAATCGATTACGAAATACCACGCGGGCAGTAGCGGACGACAAATCGATACTGACTCGATTCGATAAAACCCCGCGCCGAGAATAATGGGCCGCCCGAAACGCCGCTTTAACTATCATTTAACCCAGTTTTATAAATAAATGCCAAAATCTAATATTGAGAAATATGCTTCGAGCTTGCCTCATGGTGATTTCATGAATTCATAATAAGTGCAAGCTGCGTGGGTCCCTTGATGAAAAGAATGCACATTCCCGGCACTGAATCCACCGTCACACTGATCGGAGTTCAAGGCCGACTTCAAGTTCCAGCTTGTCCTGCCCTATCAGTATGATTGCGCGATGACAACTACGTGGGCCTTGCAAAATTTTTGACTCTTTCAAAACGTAGCAGTCGAAAAAAAAGTTCGCAAGGCTTTACGCAATCTTCGGGTCATCTCCTTCACCTCGCTGTCCCACGAACCGTGCGCATGACCGTAATCTGTCGCAAGCCTTGTGGTACGCAAATTGAATTCCGTACAGCCTGAGGCACGCTTAAGTATGCTGGCAAATGTACGTATAGACTTTTACCAGATTGCGTCCTGAACGCTTGTAACTCGAAAAATCATTGACTGGGGAAGATGACCCAAATGTTTTATTTATATCGCAGACTTAATTTCTTATAATTACCTCCAAAAGAGAGAACAAAAAACTACGGGGAACATAACCTGTACGACTATTACTCATAAGACGCCACGATTGTTTGTTTTATGCTAGGATGGTGGAGAATCATTTTTTTTTGAATCCGTACTCATTGAAACAAAGAAGTGATCATGATATGTAGAGTTTGTGAAAATGTTAGAGTGGTTATCCTTTCGGAGGGGACGTCGAATGGCGGACCCGGGAGCAAGGTTGGATCTTTTAACCCCTGAGCGCTAGTCGAGAGAAGAGAAGGCGAGTTAGCGCCGGTCTCAGTTTCTTGATGGAACCCTAATTGGGGCTTGCAGAACCCGTAAATTAATAAAATAAAATCGAATACAGGCGCGCGAGGATGTCACGACTTATTCAGCTTTCAACGTAGCCTGACGTATTAGTAATTTCTGCTCAATTGCAATAACTAGCCTGATTGCCCAACATGCCCTAGCCGGGGACTGCACTTTTAGCGTAGGCTACCCATCATCCGGGCTCACGACGGAATAGATTTTTTGGATGCGTGGTGGCGGGGAAGGGGAAGAGCCAGAGGCCCTCTGCATCACGTGGGAGGGCAAACAGGAACGTCAAGGGCGCTGGACTTGGCACTGTGTGCACTGACTACTGATCTGCCCTAATTTCTTACATTTTGTCCAGCAAAACATTCGACATGATGAAAAGATATTGCATTTACATGATCACGCAATATGAATTATTCCCCGTTTCACCACGATCACACATGGCCTTGGCACACTAAACAAACTCAACTAGAATGAGATTTGTGGTGTAAGTCAGCCTTTTAGACTAATTTCTTGTGTCCTGTCCATACAATTTACGGCAGAATATGCCACTTATGCGATATCATCTTTTTTCGATTGTGTGAAAAGATGATCTTGTTCTCGGTAGCATGAGTGCTTTGGAATAATCAATTTCAGCACCTTGTAGTTGTAAAATTGTTGACATGTGAACGAAGTCAAACGTGAAGTTTACAATTGCCATATTTTCAGACTCTTTCCTCTGTTAATTGTGTACTAGAGGTAGATTTGCGCAACTTTCGGGTCAGTTCCAGGAGAAATCATCCGAACACTACGGGCATTCCCATTCTTCAGCATCAGCTGGGAGCCCGTACAAAAAAAGCTGGCAATTAATGCATTGTGAGTCCACACTCGTTTTTTTCCATTGAATTGATTAATACTGTTATAGGATTCGAAGGTAGCAGAAGAAATAAATGCCAAGAAGATGGGTTACAACTAGAATCGCGTCATTTTTGCCCGTGAGTCAGGCTCCTCGTCTTCCTCATGTATGAATGAATTGCTTGAATCTGTTAGACTATAATAATACGATCGTCATCATTTCATAACTGAGCAAAGTTTCAGTATTGACTCCTTTTAAATAGGCCCTATTTTTGGAAGTATCACTTGGATTCCCAGATATATTTATTTTTTTGTCCCGTGAGTCCATGCGGTATTGACCTGAGGTGTTTCCTTGGACATCCACCTCAATCCCAAAGAAGCAATAGGTAGCCCGCGCGGCAAGCCCCATCGCAAATCGCCCACAACAGGCCAGCGCTAAACTTTTGAGCTTGACATTTTTATTCCGTTTATCACAGTTTCCTCTGGTCGACACAATACCTGTTTTATTGTTCCTGATAGGTACAAACTTGCCGCTTGCGTCTTTCGATGCCCATTGAACCTTTTCTGTCCTTGAATACCTGTCGATTGTTTTAATGCCGGACGCCGTGATCAAATCGTGTGACATTATTCATCCGAGACTGTTATGGATCCAGACCCGAGAAAGGAAGTTACCTCGTCCGTCCTCCGAATGATGGTTCGACGACCAAGGCAGCAGGTTATCGCTGGTTCAACTACCGGGCCTTTACGGCGCGTTAGCGCAGCGGGCACATCCCAGACGACCACTGGTTTACCGGATCCACGTACCATACTAGCCACTGGTCGTGGAAGAACTTGCCAGAAAAAGTCCATACACTCAGGGAATGCAGCAAAAGCTCATGAGGAGGTAAGAGATTTTGCGTATTGTATTTCTTTGCCGCATACACATTAATAATGCAACCAACGGATGTTCGTATGCGTGCGTGGGCGTGTGTCTTTAACGTTTGTGTGTGTGTGTTGGTGTATGTGTGAGTGACCTTTCCTTTAAATGTTTTTCACCACGATATCTAAAGAACGCAGTTGCACCAAGTTTTCAAATTAGATTGCTGAGTTCCACATATGCTGAGGATTAACCCCATTTGTGCATGGCGTTAATTCATGGGTCGTGGGGGACACACCTCAAAAAGCTTGTCAAGCACGTATATAACGAACGCAAGTATTACTAAAAGATCGAATCTGTATTCGGGGTTGTACATATGCTGAGATGACGCTATTTGCTTATGCCTTCAGTTCAGGTCACCGTTAAACAGGGGAAAACCTCAGAACGCGTGCCAACAACGTTATCTATGCGAACGCATGCTGTGTGTACCAAAT